>JNEK01002942.1:0-26452 GCA_000697295.1 Mucor indicus B7402
CTCAATTTCGTGGTGCCTAAAAGAAAGAAAGTACCCCAACCTGCTTTATTATGTGACATATGAGGCACCCTTTCGGCGCTAACTCAAGACCACACGAGAAACGACGAATTGCACGGTTGCAAGATATCAACTAACAAAAGGTCTACAGACCATGAATAACAATAACTTTAGGAGCTCCTACGAATGATGTTTGACAAAAGAAAAGTGCAAAAAGAGACTAAGAATGCTTAGTAGTCAAGAATGAGCAGCAAATAAAGTGTGGTGTGTTGTAAACGATATAGAGACTGGTCGATCAATGAACAACAATGGAATACTTCATCGACCTGTATTTGCACAAAGAACGAATAGACACAGAAACAACTACTACGGACTTTCTTCAAGCTGGGCAACAACCAAACAGTCAGATTCAATATCGATCATTGGGCTGATTTGGTGGCAATAATCGATCATACAAGACTCAGGCAAGGTAAGTAAAAGCTGAAAGTGCTCTGTTAATAAATTAGCGTGTTTGTATGTCATAACAAAAAGTAAAAATTACCCGTTGTCTTTGTAAATAAAATGTGCTTCCTTTGTATCAAATAAAAGAGTCTTTCATTAAAATGGCCCTGTATTGAATAAGGATTACGCTTGTTGGGATATTGCTGTGGTTGAATGTATAGCTGAAGCAATCTAAGTTGTGGTGCTTTCAAGTGTGTTCTTGATTATTTAGTGTGGTCATTTAACATCATGCCTTGAGACAAGCTTCAATGCTTGTCTGAAGCTTAGACTACCTGATCCTTGTCTTTTGCAGCTCTTTAATTTTCAGGCTGACGAATGCTTAGAAAAACGTAGTGGGTTTCTATAAAGATATAAACTATCTCAGAGACTTTCTCGTCTATCTTGCTTGGATCATTTGTGTTCAGCTCAAAAATAAAAACAGTGTGGTATATGATCATACCAACAATATATGTGAAAAAGATATCAAGGTACGGGTTTAATACAAGCAGCTGTAGCTTTATTTTAGCTAAAATCTAACACAAAGTTACAATGCCTGAGATTTATCATGAAGCTTTGTGGGGGGGGGTATATGAAGCACTTGAAAAAGTCTGGCCTCTAATTTTAACAGGTGTTTCACTGGGGGCGGCATCCTTAGCCTTGATTTTGTCATATATGCTGATACCAAAAAACAACAAAAAGTTCGGACAATGCTAAAGCACGCCAAGCCAAACTAGACACCATTAATCTTTGGTGGATGAGTCCAGCAGAGAACTGCCACTGACATTTGTGACCCACAAATGGTTTACCTGGATAGCGTATCTTTTTAGTAAAGATTCTTGCGTCACCCTTCGATGCCACATATACATATGGATAAGCCTTATGTTCAATTACCTGAAGGCAAATAACACAGATTACAACGTCACTGCGAGATAGGCGGTAGCAGGGAATGATGCCTTCTCCGCTAATGTCCTAGACTCCGCCTGATTTAAAAAGAATTTCTCAGGGGACGAGATTGTTGATTTTCCTTTTCTCTTCCTTTTTCGTTTTTCTGATACCATAGACGGGCACGAATGGAAAAACCTTAGAGCCTTAATAGTATAGTAGAGGACAGACAACAACTAGATGTGCAAGGGCGACTCAATGACTTTGTTTTATTTTTTCTTTTGTTTCGAGGAATCGACTGATGAGCTTAATACAATCTGGTAGCATTCAAACTAGAAAAAGAAAAGAATAAACTCGGCAAACTTTTTTTTTTTTTTACGCGAGGTAAAGGCCTATTGTGATATAAAATGTGTACCGCTGACTTGTGCATTCGCTTTATAGCTACTGCCGATAAGGCTGGTGACGTTTCTTGAAACTATGGACAAGTGCATTCAGAATGAAGACCACCATTGCTTTCATTGCTGTTGTTATGGTTACAGAACTATTTTAGGAGATGTCCAGAAAAGCCTTGTATACAACCAAGTGCACGAATAACAAGTGTCCTAGCAACCATTATAAAGTGAATTTGTAACTTATCCGCAACTATCTTTTATGTTCTGTTGTTGTTTTGGAAAGCGCATTTTTATATATGTAAAACGACTTTGTTCTTGTTGTTTAAAGCAAGTTATATGATACTGTGTTTTACTATATATTTATCTATATTGCTGAATAGTGTTTAGGCCTTAATATATGCAGTTGTCTAGAGTTTGACACCCATTTGGTTATATGATCAAGTTGTATGCATCTTTTCCCAGTTTCTAGTGTTCAAGCACCACTTGCACTATGGGGCGACGGAGCATGGATTGCAACGCCAATATTGCGAGTGTGGATGACACAGACTTCTCTGATTTTTCTCATCAATGAGGATAGCTGACACAGACAGAAAAAGACGCTTTCATCACCAGCAACTTGTATGCGAGGACTCATGATCATATTACAGCAGCCGGCAATGAAGAATCCATAGCTATTACATATGATAAAGAGATGTCAGTGAATTTTAGCTGCTCATAGATAAAGACCATCGGTGTCATTGGGCATGAAACGATAAGCAGACATCATCGAGGCTTTCTAGCTTGGTACAATACAATGATTAAAATCCACTTGACAAACCCAAAGCTCTCCTGTTTAGAGAATATTTATCCATGTATTGAGCATATTTTAAGCTTCCTTTGCGATCCAGATATCAACATTCTTATTTGAATTCCAAGTAGTTAAGCCGTTGATTCAAGCGAGTATTTTTGTATGCACCTTGCTTGCGTTTTTGTTACATAGGGTACCTAGCAATAACCACTTCATCCATTGAAACTACCAAACTGGAGTGCACAAGACTGTGTATCTGTATTTGCAAGCTCTCACTTTCATATTTATACTAAATCCTTCAAAGGAATCAATAGTTTGCATAACGCCACAGAAGAAAGCATAAAGTTCATACCTTTGGTCGATTATCGATTAGGTTTCAGCGACTAACCTAGTTAACTTCCAACGTGCACACATCCCTTTTCTTTTTGATAAACGCAACTAAAAAGCACTTTCTCTGTCCAAAGTAGCTGGTCAGGTTATTCATAGTGGACCCCACGTGTCGCTGTATTAAAATGAGCTTATTAAGTTAACAGGAACACAAAAAAAAAAAAAAAATTAGCTGAATGGTAACTTTATATCTTCCAAGGATGGTCAAGTAGACTTTTTTCTTTTTCTTTCTTCTTCTTTTATCTTGAGACTGACTCTGACATGCAATCGCTACCATTTACAATGATGCAGTAATGGCACACAAAACTACTTGCATCAGCTCGTTCTGTATTCATTACACATTCTTGGTACGCTTTTTACTTTTGAATTCATACACATGCTGTTCTAGTCTATAACTCTAACCCCTCCAGTGATAGTTTCAAATGGTGTGGATAAAACTACTTTAACATAAAAAACCGCGACATATCAACTTTGAGAAACTTCAAGAAAAGAAAGAAGCCGCAGTTAATGGAAAAGGTGAAAACGAGTCTATGCTGCTGAACAAGAAAAATGACCAGCTGGCTACCAAGAAGTATGTGCTCCTTTTGCCAGTTGATTACCTGAGGTGCTAGCAAGATATAACGTGGAAATCATCTATCTATCTATCCATCTAGCGTATGTATATAAACTAGATGGATACTCAACAACCCATTTAGCTAACTTTTATGAACTCAGGAGTAATGTTTTGATATCTGCTCAGCAACTAAAAGACGCTACAAAGTATGCAGGTGACACCACTGTCGTAGAAAGCATGTATATCTAGCCAAAAGAATGAAAAGTGAAATCGATGCAACAAAGTGATACCTATCTAAACGGAAAAGACACCATTGGATATCCAGCAAGAGATGAACGCATATGCACTAGGATTGGCCATTATCGACAAACATCTGATTGAAAAGACTGCTGTCTCGATATTGTATATACCATTACTTTTATGAGGACAACGCGTACTGACAAAAAAGCGAGCGTTATCATCCAGGAAAAAGGTGTACACATTACAGCAAGTTGCTCTGATTATAATCATCCACGACAGAACGTTGGACACCAAAGTCTATTGCAATATCAGAGCCAGTGAAGGAATGGAGGATGCATTTATAAACTAAAGTTGATAAAGAATTTTGTTAAATACGTTTACACTATAATGATGATATCTGTGGCAGCCTATAGCATGGATGATCCTGGGTGAAGCTCTTTCAGTGGAGACTGGCCATGATGACGCTTACATAAAATCCCTTGTAGAAGGCCAAAAGTAGATGACCGTTTCATTATTTAGATTTCAAGCAGACTGAACGTAGACATTGGCATGCTGATTTTTCTATTTTTGGCAAACAGTTAAGCTCACTTCATACCATACTACAATGCGCTTTTATGTGATCAACTACGATCGACCTTTATCAATTGCAAAGAAGCAGTTTACAGCTCAGGTCAAAGCAGCTTTCTCTCTTTCTTATTCATGAAAATAGAATTCTCAAGTGTACAAAGTTACAAATAGTGTGTTCCAAAATGAAGCCAGACCAAGTCGTCTTTTATATACAGTTGTGTATCAGGATACGAAAAGAACGTCTTATAATATCATGAGCGACCAGTAAACCAGCATCCACATTGTTTTCTTCTCTTCATCATCACAGCAATATTTTGACAGAAGCTTCATATTCGCTGCGTACAGTAGCAACCAACAGGAGGGATAGAGGCTCAAGTTGATTCCAAGTAGTCTAGTGTATATTGGCAAAAATTGAAAACAACAACAAACAGTATGTCGAGAGTTACAAGAGATATAAGAGTGAGGCAATTCTGTAGGCAATTAAAGCTGAGTGAAGACACTATTTAGCTGTTTCTGTGTCTCAATAATTATGATTGATATAGTCTTTTATACTCAAACCTAATGCTTGTTTCGTTGATAAGACTGTGTGAGTCATTAGTAAAGGTGTCTGATATGGCTTAAGCTAAACGTGTCACATCCACTGCAAACTTATGAAATTGGACCCTGTTAATAGAACTCTGTGAAACCATCAAATGATAATTTTGCTAGTAGGTTTGTAAAAAGACCTGGTCATTACGATGAGCAACATGTGCGAGATTCTAAAGTTTAAATCAACTTGTATGTAATTGCACTATATGAAGTTTGAGATTCTCGAAGTAAATCTCGAGAAATAGCTGATTTTTCCAAATGAATGCGATGCAATTAAAGTGAATAGTTTAAAAGTCTCAGAAGTACTTGTAACTTTTGCAGTACCTATATCAAAGCATAGGATAAAACAAAGACCAAGTACTGAAAAAGGGACATCTATGCTCATGTTACCTAACGTCTAAGAAGCTTTTGAGTTGCGAGGAGTGATTTGGACGTGAAGCTGTCTTTCTGGCATATTAGAAAATTTAAGTGTTGTTGTAGCAACCGTGGTCTTTTTATCAAATTTTCTCAATTTGGAGAAGACATGCCTCCCAGAATCTAGGAAAATGCCACATTTAAAGGGATGATTCCTTATGTTTTGATCTTTTTATTTATAGTGATGTATACATTTCATATTTGTAAATATGAGTAATAGTAGCGAAAACTTCGATAGGTAATGTTTGTGACAAAAGTGCTTTTAAAAATCCTGAACGTTCATTAAAAAAGAGTTTTTCATGGGCATTTAATGAAGAATAAAGTCGATAAAGGCAAGACACATAGTATTAATAATTAATGGAAACTTTTTTATTTATAAATAAAACCAAGGTAATTTCAAAAGGCACCCAACAATAAGGAAAGCAACTTGATGACTTGACTATAACCTAAAAAACTAAAAAAAAAAAAAAAAAAAAAAAAAAAAAAAAAAAGAGTCAGGACCGTGAATTATCATATTGACCAGTTTTCTGGGACGTAATATCTCATCCCGAAGGAAAAGCTTCACCATCAGCCAAAAACCCTGCCTCAAGTAACTCCCCACCCCGGTGAAGATTAGGATTATGCACCGCCTATTTAGCTTAGAGAATATCACTCCCTAAAAATAGTAAGTGTACTAATCAGACCGTTCCAAAAGTGGGATCCCAGGACCCTATGCATAAGAGAGAAGCCCTACCACCCCGGCGAAGTGCAGCCAAACCACGACGGACCTTAATAGCAGGGAATATCACTCCCTACCAGCCAATCATGATCAACATTCCGTGCCGTACTGATGGCTTTGCGGAGCACCGTCAACAACAGGATTACATTAAACCTGCCGCCGAGAACCACGATGTAGGGGATCATTGACAAGCAAACGGGCATTAGATTAGACCTACCACTCGATCAGGATACCACCAACCAGAACAGACATCTCATATAAACAGAGAGCCCCCAGTAGATATCCGAGGATACCTACCTAAGTTAAGCCATTAAGTCGACACCATCAAGAAGCAATCGCGTGACTAAAGAAAGTCAGTTACTATATATAGAACTTGTTAGTCTTCTTTTTAAACATTATGTAATCTTCATGAAAGCGTCACCTTATATGTTCGTACCAAGAGAATTAGGTATTTAAAAGAGAATGGAAAAAAGAAGAAAAAAAGAAAAAGAAAAAGTTAGAAAAAAAAAAGCCTCCTTTTTAATATGCAGGCAGTACTAATTTGGGATATATTAAAAATATAAAAAATCATTCGTGGATTATTTGATTGTAAGATAATTTTTCTGTCCCACCATCAGTTGTCCTTTGTTTACTTTCGTGTATTAAAGCTCTATTAGAAAAACATGATATTTTTCTATATCAAATTGATTGATTATATCATCGCAATTTTAATCCAATTCGGATCATTATGAATAACGCGTTATTTCTAAAAAATAAATACCTGGATTCGAGCATTAAAAATGTAATGGAGAAGAATGATACTACGCCATATCGGGGGTATCGTTTTTATCTCAATCCATCAAGTTTATTGGTACTTGGTATAAATCGGGAGCCTAAGCCCATCAGTTGCCAGATGTGATGATTCGCCTTAAAGTCAAGTAGTTTTATCAGCTGTAATAATTAGCCACTAGTTCGATGATCATCCCCCTATTGTGCATAGTAGTTGCATGCAAATAAAAAGGAGTTTTTTTTTTTGTACGTAAAAGGGGTAAAGCATCGGACGTTCCCGATCCAACTTTCTTTTTGAGTAATCATATGCAAGACTTGGGAAAAAATTTTAGCTTTGTTTTGAAATACTTATTTATGGGTTTGATATTAGAAACTCAACACAATTTACAGTATTTTGCACGATGATTCATTCATTCAGGGTACAAATTTGTAAGGAAAACGACAATCGCGAAACAGATTCATTTTTACTCTGAAGAGGAAACGAATAATAAAATGTTCGCCCCTAAAAAAAACATAACAGCAATTCATGCGAACATCTCGTGATAACAAAACAAATACAACTACTTTTAGAAGATGTTCCTTAAGATTATTTACTCTCCGTTTTTGACAATCAGCAGTACGAGATTTTTCATTCCAAGTGACGAAAGTTTCTCGAAACGCTAGTTTTCAAAGAACCCAAACACATTAGACCTCCATTTACTTTTGATTACTCGAGTTAATCTAGGCTTTTTTGTTAGAAACCTAACTGTACATTAATTAAACGCAATGAGAAAAAGAAAAATTACAGTATCAACTACGCTTTATTGGAACGCGCTTGATCATTATCTCAATAGCATATCGTTCTAATCTATGAATGGTCAGATCTTCCTTTTAATAAAATTCATTCCCATTGACTTGAGTTTTTGGGATCAGCGCTTGATTGGGGAAATCATAGCTGCTTTTGTAGGCATGACTTTGAGAGTATAAAGTTTGAGATGTAAAGACTTATTGACCTAATAGAAGATAAGCATGGCTTGCACTATTCACTTGAAAATTTACAATTGATACCTATTCTTTTGCTTGTATGACTCAATTGTCTGGATAAAAATGGCTAGTTTTTCATGCAACTCAACCCCTTTCGCGTCTTTCGATTCAACGACAATTTCATTTCGTTATTCCAGCTATTTTAGGACAGCTCTATTATAAGATTAAGGAGTTTTTCTCGTATTTGTTCATTAGATCGCACGCCTCATTGATGCAAAAAAAAAATCACTCAGATTGCAAAGATGTTCTACAAGTTTTCTTGTCTCAACGCTTGATTCTCGTTTTTTTTTTTTTTTAAATCTCATATTTCCCACTTTATCAGAAGTGTATTCCTTCCTTATGACTGTTGCTGACTGAAAACAAAAGTGCTTTCTATTGTTTTGTTTTGTTGTATAACACTATTGGAGCATATGTTTTACTTGACGAAATCAATGTAATAAACCTTTCGAAAAGAATGCTTAAGCTACATTTTTTAGAATTAATTTCAGTACTGCTGATGTCTTTATGTATAATATTTCATTTTTTCAACTGACTATTGGAAAAAATATAACTCAAGATGCCTATTATCTACAACCTTTAATGCCATATCACAAAAGAGAAATGTTCGGCACTAGTATTAAGACTGTCTGCGGTCTCTAAGTGATTTGTTGTGCTTACTATATGTACAAGTAATGACCATATATTTTCATACTTATGAGACGGCAATGTTATATGTGATGTCTTCAACAATTTTAGCAACATAGGCTTGATTACGTTACCATCTAAAGTGACCAAAAACCTACGCTACTAGTTGTTGCATATCCCTTTGATCATAAAGACATATACGTGATAGTTAACAAGCCTAGATAAAGCTTGATATTTGTGCAAGTGTGTCTCATTAGAACAAACGCGCACAGACCAAGTAATGCTATGTACTACGTAATACAAAATTTCTCATATACTGTGTATAAGACAGTAAATTCTCATAAAATTGCTATAACTTACAGCTAGAAATGCGTCGGTTGATGTTATATCAACAGAATACTCATTCACTACCATTATTGACATAGAGGGTTCCCTTTATCATAATTGCTTTATTGGATCAGAGGATGTCTTTTCAAATCTTTTTATGATCAACACTATCTACTTTGATGAAGCTATTTATAAATTATCATCCCAAGAATATTCAACAGTCGTTGTTTTATTACAATATCTATTTAGCAAAATACTATCGCTTGTCATCCAAACATCAACAATGTATCAAAACTTTTGTTATTCGTTTGTACCGACGAAGCACATATATTACTGCTATCTTTTATAAAGCGCCTCAAGAGACATGGATTATTAAAGTCGTGGTTTAATTTGTTTCTGCAGCCTTGTGTTATCTCGCAATGCTCTGCCATCATAATTGAAAAAAAAAAAAAAGACAAGAAATAGCTCGCTGCTTAGTGAGATGAAGTATTAAGTTCGAATCTTCTGTTTATAAGACCCTTCTTTCTCATATGGCATTCAAGTAGCAGGGTGAAGAACAAAGAACCCCAGATAATAGAATTCTACTCTGATCCCATAATAGCTTGATCTTTTTACACACTAAGAAGCTGTATACATTTTAGTTCTCCCCGATAACACGGGCAGTACGCTTTTTGTACATCTGCTACAATAAGTTTTGAAAAAGATTATTTGGCCTTTCAAGGCCTCCACTAATAGAGGGTGATAGCTTATTGACATCTTCGTGATGCTTTTTGTTTCATCAGAAGCTTTTTTTAACGAGACTGGTTTCCAAAAAAAAAAAAAAAAAACTTTTGTTCCTAACTAACAATAAACGGTGTGAATTCATGACAAGAGAACACATGTAACTTTTTTAGACCCTCAACCATCATTCACAAGTCTATTGCGTTCACGTCGAAATGCAATGGATGAGTATCAAATCTTCTTTCTACTGCTGACAAAAAAAAAAAAAAAAAATCATACATATTCTTTCTAGAAGGTTACAAGTTCGGCGTTTGAAGACCTTTTGTAAAATTTCAATGCGTGACTTTGTTTTTATTTGACCAACAAGCTGAACTAAAAAAATAAACTTTTTTTTTTTTTTTTTTTTTTTTTTCGAAAGTGTTTTTTTTCCTATTAACAAAACTGTAAAATGAGTAAGTAGTTAAAACAAAGAGTTAAGCTTAACACGAGTTAAAAGAAAGCTTGTAGGTTTAAAGAGACAAAATACAGATGTTGAGATGACGGAGGCTGCACCATCCGCGTTAAAACGTACTCGTTCAGAGGATAACTCGCATACGAAAAAGACCAAATTGTTTCCAAATAAAATTGTAGAATTACCTCATGCAGTCGGTAAAGTGTTTGTATTTGGCACTGGCGATACTGGACAACTGGGTTTGGGTGAAGATATGCTGGAACGTAAAAAACCTATGCCACTCAAAGCTCTTGACGATAAAGAAATTGTCGATGTTGCTTGTGGCGGTATGCACTCTGTTGCTATCACAAAGAGTGGACAGGTAAATAGTCATGATAGTCAATAAAACCTTAAACTTATGTATTGTGTTTAGCTATACTCATGGGGCTGTAACGATCAACGTGCCTTGGGAAGATCGGGGGACGAATACGAGCCTGCAAAAGTAGAAAATATGGATAATGTAAATGTAGTTAAAGTCGCGTGTTGCGACTCTGTCACTATGGCTCTTGATGACCAAGGCAGACTCTACTGCTGGGGTACCTATCGTTCAGCAGAAGGTCTTTTAGGTTTTTCCCGCAACAAAGCTGTTCAAGACTTACCTGCTATTTTCGAACCATTTTCAAAGGAGCCTATCGCTGACATTTCTGCAGGTACTGATCACTGTTTAGCATTAAGCAAAAGTGGAAAAGTGTTTGTTTGGGGTAACGGTCAACAATTCCAATTGGGTCGTCGTATTATGGAACGTCACTTAATCAACGGTCTACGACCAGAAGCTTTGCAATTGAAAAACATCAAACTAATTGCCACTGGTTCATACCACTCTTTTGCTGTTGATAATCTTAATAACCTTTATGCATGGGGTCTCAATAACTTTCAACAATGTGGCCTTGCAGACCCAGAATCAAATGAACCTGCTGAGAATATCATTGCTACTCCTACCATTGTGACTGCACTTCAAGGTAAAGGTACCATCAAGTCTGTTCAAGCTGGTGAACATCATTCTCTTGTGTTGATGGAAGATGGAAGTGTATATGCCTTTGGTCGTGCTGATTCTGATCAATTAGGCTTACCCAAAGAATTAATAGACAAACTCCAAACACGCGAAGAAGGTGCTGACGTTTCTTCGTTCAAGCAAGCCATTGGTGTCCCTACACAAATTCCCGGCTTAAAAAATATCGTTCAAATTTCTACCGGTACCAACCACTCTATTGCCCTTGATAACTCAGGAACCGCTTATACTTGGGGCTTTGGTGAGTGCTACGCTTTGGGCAATGGTTCAAGTGATGATGAACCTGTCCCTACTGTCCTAACTGGACAGAAGCTGGAGGGCCATAAGGTCATTAGAGTGGCGGCCGGAGCCCAACATACCATTGTCCTTGCTGTTTAGACCCCTTTCTGTCTTTTTTTTTTTTTTAAAAAAAAAAAAAAAAATTATAATAATTACAAAAGAAAGGTCCTTTTTGTTTTTCAATGTAAACGTTAGAGTGTTGCTTTTATTCATGTTTGTAAAACCGTGAATATGATTCTCTAGTGCATTCGCCACCATTCCTTGGATCAAAATAAAATTTATAACAACTTCCATCAGCACAAATAACTATAAATTATAAGTATTCTTCACTAACATCTCTCTTCCTTTTTCTTTTTACCTATGACTGAATTTTTTTGGTTTCCAAAAGCCGCTAGACATCTACTTTCTGTAGCAATTTTCGCATGAGCAAAACTCCACTCTGAGCTGAAATATTTCGGCAGCAACTCCTTCATAAAACCTAGCGCACTACCACGATTACCAGAATGTGTCAGACCATAATCTTTAGGTGACTCTACTACAGCTGGTGCCACAACCTCGCCATAAGTAGGACCACGTGGCACTGCTCGAGGGACAACAACCGAAGGATCTAAATTAAATATATGGATTGTGCCTTTATCAGATGCTACGACTAGTCTCGTGGATTCGGTATTAAATGCGATAGAATAGATTTCAGCTCGATCCATACCTCGCCTCAATTCATGCAACAGTGCTCCTGTGGATGTGTTGAATACTCGAACCAGAGTGCCTTTATCACTTGTAGTAGCACATTTGGTTCCATCTGGATTCACTGCGATACAGCTTAGTTTCCCTGAGTGAGCGGATATTAGACTGACATTAATCGATCTGCGTGTTGTGTTGCTGTTTTGACGTTGATGGTAGTTGTCGTCTAATACAGAGATATAGTAGCCAAGTGAGTTGAGATCAATGACTTGCAAGTGACCCTTTTGTCTGCCAGGAATGACGAGAATTGCATTTTCTGCGGTTGTTGATACAGCAGCCAAACCTATAAGAGTAACATTATAGATAAATTACAAAAAGTTTAGGTATGTATTCTATATACCTTTCTCATTATCACATGTTTCAAATGTATGCAGTAGTTGTGGAGGCAAGCTGAAATGATAGACGAACACTTTATTCTGTAGAACCACAGTAAGTCTAACGAGATATATAAGACACACAAGGCGTATGTATAGATATATAAATCTTTACCTGTCCCTTCTTAGCTTTACATTCTTGACTTCATTTTTGTATTCTAGTTCGACTACTGGTTTTCTTTTCATGCTATCATATATGATCACTTTATTTGGTGGGTATCTTGGGTCTCTTCCACCTCCTACAAGAGCTGTATAATTGGTTCGGTACAACATTTCAACAATGGCAATACCGCCTTCGTCTGATTCTATTTATAAAGTGTGAATTGCTCTCCTTGTTTAAAATGAAAAGGAATGCATAATATCTACCATCTCTGGCTTGTTCAACTAAAGGATCACAATTGTAAACTCGACAACCTGTATCAAGACCAATAGCAAAACAGCCATAATCTTGGTTAAAGCCTGCATAGAGTAAGCCTGGTGCATCGTTTATGCTAGGTGTTGTTTTTGAGAGATTCATAGTTACAAGAAAAAAAAAAAAAAAAAAAAGAAAAATGACTTTGTCCAAATTGTCATATAATCCAATTATAGAAATAGTACTAAATTTCGCAGTAGTGGTTGCATTGTGATGTGTATACAGTCACACGTCTTTAATTGTTTGTCCAGATAAAACGGCCGCAGAACTAGCCCATGCTGTATATCAAACTTTGTAAATAGTAATGCATTTGACGCTGGAAAACACAGCGCATTAATAATATATAAAAAAAAAGTTACGACGGTGTTTAAAATGACGTTGGCTTCAGATTTGTGCAATCTCGTAGGTGTGTACGCGTGTGCACTTTTTTTTTTTTTTTTTTTTTTTTTTTTTCTCTTTCTCCTTTTTTTTTTTTAACAAAATAAAATGACAACAGCTATTGACGAAAATCAAGTACCCAAGATTCCCGATCTTGTTCTTGCTGTAAGTATAATAACAATGAACCCTTGATGGTGAATAACCTTTTGTTTATATTAGCATCACCGTTTTATTATTAACGAAGGTCCTGCTGAATTAAAAGAAGATGCCAAATCTAAACTCTTTGAAGGCATTAAAGAAAACAGTAAGTCAAAGATAAAAAACAAGGTAAAAAATACTTACACTCTTTAAAAGACATGGCGCCTTTTTATAAGTTAATGGTTGAGGAGCTTCAAGCTCCTTTTGATCAAACTTTGTATGACACTATGACTAAAAAGAACGAAGAAGAATTAAAAGTGTTTGAAGAAAGAGCTTCTGATGCTGAACTTAATGAAGGCGAGACTGAAGTGAATGAAGCTCTTTTGGCAAAAGCAGACTATTATACAAAGATTGGCGATAAAGTAAGAAATAATAAATACAAAACAACAGTAGCTAAACTAAAGTATGTTAGGAAAATGCTTTAAGTGCCTATGAAAGTTTATTGAAGAGATCAATTACTTTAGGTACACGTATTGATATTGTATTTACATTTGTTCGCATTGGTTTCTTTTTTGGTGACAACAACTTGGTTCGCTCTAATATCGAGAAACTTAAAGAACTGATTGAACAAGGTGGTGATTGGGATCGTCGTAATCGATTAAAAGTATATGAAGGTGTTTATCTTATGTCTATTCGAGATTTCAAAGGAGCTGCTACTTTATTCTTGGACACTTTAAGCACATTTACAAGCACTGAAATCTTTTCTTACAAGGATTTTGTTAAATATGCTGTTTTAACTAGTTTGATCAGTATGAAGCGTGTAGATATTAAAAAGAAAGTAATGTAAGAAATAGAAGGCAAAAAAAATATAGTGCTAATGAAAAACTGAATTAGGTCTTGGATGCCCCCGAGATTTTAGAAGTCATTGCGGATATTCCTCATTTGGAAGATTTCATGACAAGCTTATACAACTGCAAATATGATCAATTCTTCAACTCATTAGCGGCTGTTGAACAAGCTCATTTACGTACGTCTCGTTATCTTTATTCTCATTTCCGTTATTATATTCGTGAAATGCGTATATTGGCCTATGCACAATTATTAGAAAGTTATAGATCCTTAACTGTTACAAGTATGGCACAAGCATTTGGTGTTAGTGAAGAATATATTGACCGGTAAAAAAGAAGACAAAAGAGTATTTGGCCGCGTGTATTAACTTGTGTGATTATAGGGATCTTTATAAGTTTATTGCTGCAGGACGCCTTAACTGTGTGATTGATAAAGTAAATGGTATTATTGAGACAAACAGACCTGATGCAAAGAATGCACAATATCAAGCAGTCATCAAACAAGGAGATGTTTTATTAAATAGAATTCAAAAGTTGAGTCGAGTTATTGACGTTTAAAATAAAAGACTAATGATGATGAACTGAAGTTACCCTTTGACCAAAGAGAGCAAAAGCCTTTTGATATAAAGGCACCCAAATGTCCTTTTGAGATAAAATTAAAATGTTACGCATTCGATCCATGTGACTTTTGTCTGTATTGAAGAGTTCTTGCCTGACCTTTTCAAGTTCTATTTGGGCAAATTCATAAGCGTTTTGAATGACAAGTGGGCGCTGTTTTGTAGTTATCATTGTCACTTGTTCAATCATCCATTCTTGGACCATCTTCTTTAGTTGTTTTTCTTCTTCTACTGTGGCTGACATTTTCTCTGATATCATTTTAGTTGTTCGAAGAGACAAGTGATTCATTGTGTTCCATAATCGATCAACGCCTTCTTCTTCTTTCTCATCCTTTTCTTCAGATAATTCAGGAAGATACTGATCCATCATAGATTCAAGGTGTTCTGTAATGAAATCGATACTAGGGTTAATCATATTGGATTTTTGTGTTTGGAGTTCAGATACGATTTCATCTGTAGGTCTAACAATCATGGGAAATTGGCGTTCAATCATATCAAGCGACTTGTTACCAATCGCATTTATCATAGAATTTTGAGTGAGAAGTTCAGTTGATAACTTTGTTTCAGCAAAATAAAGTGCCTTTTTACCAACGCTGTTTTGTTGGACATAATGATGGGCACTTGAGAGACTATCTTTAATAATAGGAATAGAAGCAACACGAGAAAAGAAGTTGGTTGATGGCTTTTCATTAAAGCTACTGACTGAATCTGCATCATAATAGTCTTCTTTACCCACACTAAATCCAGAGTCGCCACCAAAACTATGGGTATCATCGTCTATCATTTCATTAGAGACTGCAAATTGTATACAAGTTATCATTCTATTATACCTGAAGGATATCCGTCTTCGATATATTTATAGTCCATCGTAATTGAAGAGAGAAGAAAGAGAAATCTTCTTTGTTTGTATAAAAGGATGAAACATCTTATTTCAGACTAAATACAAATCACACGACATGGAGGAGGTACCACCTAAAAGTAGTAGTCTTACATAAGCAAAATACCCTCCCCTAATTGAAGTGCACTTACTAGAGGCGCAGTCCCTTAAAAGAATTCGATTGGCCAATTTGAATTTGTAATGGTCAACTGCGGTTACAAATAATTTTTTGTAGTTGCCTTTCAAAAAACTTTTTTTTTTTTTTTTTTTTTTTTTTCCTTTAAACCAATTGTTAAAATGGAGCAACAAAATAGCAATAATACACAGCCTTCTTCTACTACTGAGCCTAACAAGAAAAAGAACAACTATCGTCGTAGAAACAATAAAAGCAATAACAAAAAGGCCGAGTCATCTTCTTTGCAGCAACAAGAAGCTGCTCCTAAAAAGGTTGAAGAAAAGAAAAAATTAAAAGGGTTCAAAAAAGTAGGTCGTTTTGCCAAGGAAGAGGAACAAGACGGTGACGATGCTGAAGGTGAAGTCTGCTTTATCTGTACTCGTCCTATTGATTACTATGCTGTTACTCCTTGTAACCATCGCACTTGTCATATGTGTACATTACGACTTCGCGTCCTTTACAAAACAAACAACTGTACTTACTGTAAAGCAGAAGCCAAACGAGTTGTATTTACCAACGACGCTCAAAAATTGTATGACGATTATAAGCGTGACGATACCCCATTCTACGATAAGAAATACGGCATTCGATTCGAAACTGAAGAGATGTTTAAGGACACCATGATGATTTTACAATACAACTGTCCCGAAAAAGAATGTGAAGAAGCGTTTGAAAATTGGAACGAGTTAAAAAGACACGTCAAACAAGCGCATCATCGAGTCTGTTGTGATTTGTGTTTGAGAAACAAAAAGATCTTTTCTCATGAACATACGTTGTATACTCCAGCTCAACTTCAGAAACATCATCGCGAAGGTGACACTTCATTTAACAAAGAGGACGAAACAGGCTTTACAGGGCATCCAGAATGTCTCTATTGTAAAACAAGATTTTATGGCGCGGATGAATTGTTTGAACATTGCAGATCAAAGCATGAACAGTGCCACCTCTGTGTGAAACATGGTATCAAAGATCAATACTATGCCAACTATGATAGTTTGGTAAGTAATTATTAGAGTATATGAGTATTGAAACTAAATGAAAAGTAAAATAATTAGGAAGAGCATTTCAACAAGGAGCATTTCTTATGTCAATATCAAGAGTGTTTGAATAACAAGTTTGTTGTTTTTGATACAGAAATTGATTTGAAAGCACACGAATTAAATGAGCATGGAAGCTCACTCTCAAAACAGCAACGAGCTAAGCAAAGTCGAGTCGATGTCAACATCAGCTACTCTGGTAGTCCAGCTAGTAGCAGTAGTAGACCGAGAAATACGAACAATACATCCGTTAACTTGTCTGCTGAAGATTTCCCAAGTATCAACGGATCAACTCCTAATGTGACCACTTTATTGTCTTCTCAATTAGCTTCTACACGTGTCTCTGAACGGGAACAATGGCCAACACTTGGTGAAGAAAGAAAAAGCTCGCCTAGTTCTTCAACCCGTACTACAGAATCTGACAATGCCATTGTATCACGTCATGCTGCTAGTTTAGATCGAATTGCTGATCTACTTAAAAACGTGGAAAAAATGATTAAATTCCGTCAGTTGACCAACAACTATATCAACTTAAAGAGTCAAGCCACTTCTTATGTCGATTCCGTCTATGAACTCTGTGGTCAAGACGCTAGCTTCACTGCCAAAGTGCTATCTGGTGCTAAAGAACTTATTGACGACGCGACATTGCGATCCAATATGATCCGTGTTTGGAACAAAAAGAATCCAGTAAATAGATTTGTCGCCTATAAAACATTTCATTGGAACTCATTGTTTTCTATTTATAGGGTTCTATTAAAGACGATGATGCACCACGTGTATTAGTAGTGAATCCATCAAACCAAAGAAGACAACCTAAGCGCGCCGGTGTTTGGGATAAAGTTGCCTCTGCTGCTATGGATGCCGGTGCTTATAGAACCGCCTTTCCTACCATTCAACAAACATCCACACCTTGGAGTGGTGCCTCATCACGTACGAATTCCAATACAAACTTACAAGATGTATTCCCTGCTTTACCCACTGCGTCCACTCACGCTAATAGAAGAGCTGAAATTAACGCAATGCTTAGAAAACCTACTTCACAGGCTTGGGGAGATACTTCTTCTTCCTCGTCTGTGGTGAATGAATCGGATTATTCTGATGATAACAATAGTAAAAAGAAGAAAGGCAAAAAAGGAAAACAAGTGTTGTTCCGTGTTGGATTGTAAATAGTTAGAATAGATTACATATAATAAAATCACTTCTTTTCTGAGCATTTTGAAACAAACTCAAAAAAAAAAAAAAAAAAAAAAAAAAAAAAAAACGTGGCTCTTTTTTTTTTTTTAATCATCTTCATTTATATTTGTATTGGCTTGAACTAATGAGAATGGTGATAGAATAGAAGAAGAACTTCTGGAACTTCCTTTTCTCTCTGTATAATCCCACAGCATATTTAGTAAATTTGGCCCTAGTGAATATAAATCAACCATAAACTCATCTAATAAGAATAATGTCAGCTGTCAAAATCAGGGTTGCATAGATACACATTGGTAGTTACCATCATTTTCCTCTAGTAGCACATCTTCTTTTCTATTATTTAATATAATGGATTCTACTTCGTGTGTCTGTTCAGCTGACATTGAACTCAACCGTTTCGCTAATTCCAACATATCCAACCCCTAAGAAGAAAGGATTTTAACAAGGTGATAAAAGTAGAGAGAGTAGTTTACTTCAGGTAGTCCCCATGCACTTCTCACTTTATCGTCTAATATTTTAGAGTGAATAGGGTTTGCATTTGGAATATCTTTTTCGGAATAAATATCGTCAATGATGCCTGGGTGTTGTGCTTTTCGTTGCGATCGATGATGCATTGTTTTATAGATATCCTCTGAATCATCCATATCTAATCTTGAAGAAGGAGAAGAAGGGTATTTTGCATCTGAAGTAGAGGGAGGTGTTCTAATTTTTTTTGTTCCCGGTAAAGGTGGACTTGTACGTCTTTTCTTATTATTAAAATCAATATTCATAATGTGTTGAGGTTGATCTGGTATGTCAATGGATAGTAGCTGAACAAGTTCCGGTGATGGGTTTTGAAATATTACTTTATGCATGATGGTATAGATGGGTTCTCGAAAGTGTAAATCAAAAAAGATATTTTCTGGTGGTGCCAAGTTGTTTTTAAAGAATAGTTCAACACGCATATCGAATTCGCCCCATCCTTTCTCTTGTATTAAATAAGGTTCTCTAGTAGCAACTGAAATAGAACTGAGTTAGTCGCTGTCTATCTAAAGTATAGAAATCGTATTACTTCTTCTTGGGTTCTCAAATGTTGGGTGTAAGTGATATTCTACATGGTCTAATAAGAAATCTAACTTTCCTCTTTTTTCTCGATAATTATCCACTGCAACTATCCTCAATTTCCAATTCCTCCAAGGGTGTCCCTCTGTCGCCTTGGAATATCCCTTCATGATATGATTTTGACAGGTGATTCTTATATCTTGATGATATTCATTCTAACAATAAAAATGTTGGTCATCCTTTTCTTCTTCCTTTTTAATAGCTTTTACCATAGTCTTTTAAAGAAAAAAAGTTCAATTTGAAAATGGCTAAAAAGAGAAAAAGTCGTTTAATTGAATAAAGTATTGAAAGGCAATGACTGCAATACTTACTTTCTTGCTTTTCGTTTCCTTGTTATGAAAACAGAGAGATTCAGCTTATTTACGTAAAATAATAAAAAGGTGTCTAAATTCCCCTTTAACACTGTCTCGTACAACAAAGAAGAAAAACTTTTTTGAAAACGTCACCATCAAAATTTATATAAAAATTTCCATCTGAGGTTGAATTGATTACATAAGAACAGTGATAAAATCACGCATTTTTGTCTTTTCAAATCGCGTATTCTTGTGTTAGTCGCGTTTTTCCCCATTCTTTATTTTTTTTTTTTTTTTAAATATAAAAAAAAAGGCTGTCAAAAAAAATGAGTCATATGGATTTAGACGATGACGGATTTGAGGACTTTGAGGACTTGGAGTTTAATCCCGATGACCTTCAGCTATTAGACAAAACAGAACAATATTACAGTTCTCAAATGAATATTGACAACATGACTACTTCTACGTCGTTTATACCTCCTAGTAGCAATGTCAACATGTCTTCTCAAATAAATATGAAAGACGTAAGAAAATTAAAACGTAAACATAATAATAGATGTGACCTTAAAAAAAGTGGATTCTTAGGATAAAAGTTCAAATGAAGAACTGCGGCAAGAACTCCTTCGCGTACAGAACGACAATAAGCGACTGATCAATGAATTACGAATCGCTAAAGAATCAGCTCGATTAAAAGTATGGGCTTGTTTACTGCAGCTATGAGTGCTTATATTTTTTTTTGTTTAATAGGATCATGATCTTTTGCAACTAAAAAGGAAACAAACAACAGAATCAATAACAACTCAACCGAAAAGAACATTTCCTGGTGCTCCTTTTCCTCAAGCAAGGACGAAATATAAAAGGACAACAAATAGTACTTTTGTTCGTGAAGAGAGTATGCCACTAGCTTCGAGATCTCCAACTCCTGCAATACAAACACAGATGCAAACAACAGATATGGATACACGATCTCAATCAGTGCTACTAGACTCTATTGTGAAACCAGAAACTGCCACCATTGAGCCACCACAAGAGAAACCCCAAGTTCAGATAGAACCAGTGACAAGAGTAAAACTGAAATCAAAACCAACTGTGAAAAAAATACCTAAACAAAGTGATGCTTATGTAAGATTCTTTGACATGTACCAAACTCGAATTCATGACTGACTACTTATTTTAGAATGAACTGTTGATGATTTTATTTGCTGATGTGTTTAGGAAATGGAACAAATCTCAAGATAAAGACTTTAAATCATGCTTGACACCTGACAAGATTAGATATTTTTGCAGTCAATTCGTTAAAAGTTTTGTGCTGGGTAAAGGAGTATGCTCCGAAGATACAATCCAGCAGTTAAATCTGATAACTGCAGAAATGACTGAAATTATCATACGTTCTAATGACGTGGAATCCACCATACGACTTTTGCTTATTCAGTTTAATGATTCACTCAGTATTTGCATGGAGAACAGACTATACGATATGATACACACAATTACTATACTCATGAACGAATTAGCAGCTTATTATGATGTGGTCAAAGATCAATTCTATAAAGAGTTCTTATTCGATATGAAACGCTCAACGATCTATAAACTTGTAAACTGCTTTTCTTTATATGAATTTAAAGCGAAACAACCAAAAGCATCTCAAATAATGGTTGACTACCCAAATATTGCCTCTATAAACTATTCGCAGAGTAAACAAATTGCAGAAAAATACGGCACTTTTCCCTCAATTGTTGCAGAAGCAGTTCATGCAAAGACGAAATCACCACCTGGTGCACAACAAACCGTGACTGCCATATTAGAGATACTGAATCGAGTTGGGAAACATTTTGAAAAGCCAATGTAAAGTAAAAGGGACAACTAAATGAATGCAAAAGTCTGATTTTCTGTTTTTTTAGATTTATCTTTTTGTTAGAAGACGAAGGGTTCTTGAGTTTATTATCCCCTGATGTACCCGTGGATCTATTGAATAAGGCATACAGTTTATTACAAACAAACTTTACAAGCAAGAACTGGACACAACATTATGACTATAGTATTATCAGCAAAGAGAATTACAGCTGTAATACCGTCATACGATTAACCGATTTGATAAATATGCCACAAAGATCCCTAACGTCTAAAAATGTAAATTGTTGTGATACTATCTCCTCTTTTCTCTTATTGACCATGTTTAATAGTGGTACCTTATTCGCCGCAAGATGCTTTCTATCTTGAAAGATTTATGTGGAGTCCAATTACCTGAGTTCATATCCACTTGGATACATAGAAAGGTAAGGCTTTTTTTTTTTTTTTTTTTTTTTTTTTTGATAGAGGAGGGTGCAAATACGTATTAATTTACCTTGTATAGACCTACACTAGAATAATAGACTTAATGATAAGATTATGTGGATTCTCTCCAATTGGGAAAAGGACAGAGGAAATAAAGGACCAGTAAGTTCCATGATTGACGATGTGCAAAATGAACTAAGTTTATGACAAAGATGTGTATAAGAGACAGGTTTAATAGTGGTACCTTATTCGCCGCAAGATGCTTTCTATCTTGAAAGATTTATGTGGAGTCCAATTACCTGAGTTCATATCCACTTGGATACATAGAAAGGTAAGGCTTTTTTTTTTTTTTTTTTTTTTTTTTTTGATAGAGGAGGGTGCAAATACGTATTAATTTACCTTGTATAGACCTACACTAGAATAATAGACTTAATGATAAGATTATGTGGATTCTCTCCAATTGGGAAAAGGACAGAGGAAATAAAGGACCAGTAAGTTCCATGATTGACGATGTGCAAAATGAACTAAGTTTATGACAAAGATGTGTATAAGAGACAGGTTTAATAGTGGTACCTTATTCGCCGCAAGATGCTTTCTATCTTGAAAGATTTATGTGGAGTCCAATTACCTGAGTTCATATCCACTTGGATACATAGAAAGGTAAGGCTTTTTTTTTTTTTTTTTTTTTTTTTTTTGATAGAGGAGGGTGCAAATACGTATTAATTTACCTTGTATAGACCTACACTAGAATAATAGACTTAATGATAAGATTATGTGGATTCTCTCCAATTGGGAAAAGGACAGAGGAAATAAAGGACCAGTAAGTTCCATGATTGACGATGTGCAAAATGAACTAAGTTTATGACAAAGATGTGTATAAGAGACAGGTTTAATAGTGGTACCTTATTCGCCGCAAGATGCTTTCTATCTTGAAAGATTTATGTGGAGTCCAATTACCTGAGTTCATATCCACTTGGATACATAGAAAGGTAAGGCTTTTTTTTTTTTTTTTTTTTTTTTTTTTGATAGAGGAGGGTGCAAATACGTATTAATTTACCTTGTATAGACCTACACTAGAATAATAGACTTAATGATAAGATTATGTGGATTCTCTCCAATTGGGAAAAGGACAGAGGAAATAAAGGACCAGTAAGTTCCATGATTGACGATGTGCAAAATGAACTAAGTTTATGACAAAGATGTGTATAAGAGACAGGTTTAATAGTGGTACCTTATTCGCCGCAAGATGCTTTCTATCTTGAAAGATTTATGTGGAGTCCAATTACCTGAGTTCATATCCACTTGGATACATAGAAAGGTAAGGCTTTTTTTTTTTTTTTTTTTTTTTTTTTTGATAGAGGAGGGTGCAAATACGTATTAATTTACCTTGTATAGACCTACACTAGAATAATAGACTTAATGATAAGATTATGTGGATTCTCTCCAATTGGGAAAAGGACAGAGGAAATAAAGGACCAGTAAGTTCCATGATTGACGATGTGCAAAATGAACTAAGTTTATGACAATAGCGAATTGCTGGTTAAAGAAGGGTTCTTAACTATTTATACTATCATGAAGACAGACTGCTCTAGTTTATTTGATGAAAATTCTGAATACACGACTTCTAAGCTTCAGGATTTAGTGAATTACTATTTAGAGAAAGTAACTCACGAACAACACCGTGCAAGAAACATTCTTTTATGTATTGAAAGAGTGATAGACAGTTTGATGGAAAGCTAATAGCATTACATAAACACAATATATACCCCCTCCCACTCATTGGTACCATTACATAGCTAAATAAGAAAATAAAATGTACACAGAAAAGCATATATTGATATAGCAAACAAAGAACGGTTATCTGTCTGTCACTTGAGTCTAGTTTTGTCGTTGCTCATCTTATATCGAATCTTCTATATATCTAGGAAGGCAAAATGTTTGTTACCCGTGAATATAGAGACCTATAATCTTGATAAGAATGTAGTATAAACAATGATATTATCGTATGAGCGTGGCTTTAGGCTACAGCACTCTCATTTGAACAGTCATCCATTTAAAAGAAAAGCAGAGTGAGTCATTGTTCCATTGATGCTAACTGCTGCTCTCGGCCACCATAGATCAACGGTATGTCTAGCTTAGCTATTCTTTGTATATAGCTTACCTAAGCAAAAATAGGCGACGAGTAATCTATTTTAGCTAATTCGCATCTTGTCTATTGTGATATCAGCACAATTAATTGGAACTTTATTCATACAGTACTAGCTACCAATCCGCTGTGCTATCCCATCGTATCTACCGCAAAAAAGGGCGATAATGAGCATGCAGTAGGTGGCTTTCTGCTGATCTGTAATAACTGCTTGTTCTATTCAAGAACCTTACATGTAAGCTTTACTTATTATTGTATCTTTATCAGCTATGAAGCATCATTTCATATAAAATGGCTGTTTGTAGCTGGTTTTATCAAATAGCATTTATTTTAGTTTACTTGTTGATTCAAGCGTATATTATTGAGATAGCTACGAAAGATGCACGAAATAAGCAAGAGGATCACCACAACGGACATTTTGTCACTAATTTTTAAAATAGAGCATAGCACGTCTATTGCGTATGGTCTACTTGAAGCCAAACAAAATTTGATTCAAATTACACTTTTATTCTTTTATATATCTTACGGCAATACGAAATTAGTGAAGAACAGTTGTTCCAAAACATTATTGACTATACTTCATACACACTGAATTTCACAAGTAGAGCGCCAAATGTAATCCTCACTCAATACCAGACTCTTTTAATTGAAGTCTCCTGATAGCCTATGATTGTTGCACCCTGAAGCTGACTGTCATAACCAAAAAAGTTACTGGTTTGATGAAGGCTTGTAGTCTACCATTTTCCATACTACTAGGTCGCTTCTTTTTGTATAGTCATTATGGCAATAATAACTGATATTGTTTTAATGGATTGCAGTCGGTATAAATATGGTGAAATTACATTATAAGCTGCGAAGTTGGGTACTTGTGAGAAAAGAAGTGTAAAAAGCATCTAACTTGCTTGCACACACATGTCGTCTCTCTTTTGTTGTCTCCCAAATAAACATCCTATTTAGCGTCTGCTTCAAAAATAAACATAATCCTTTGTTAACTCTCCTAATTCTTTTCATGCCTCTTCTTGTTACTTCAATAATCATTCCTATAAAAGTACGTTCCTTCTTTTCTGGAGTTGATGAAGTTTTACATGTTTTCTTTTTTAATCTGCTGTCAAAAGTCTTACAATAAATATTTTTATCTGCGGATGTTATCAGCTCTGTTTTCTGCAGAAATCAAGCTAGCTGACCAAGTTTAATTTCTACTACACAGTTGTGTATTGCCGATCAGCTTGTGAAGGAAAAAAAAATGATGCAGTGGTCTGTAGCTTCATGGCGACATGCTAGGGTTGACGTCCATAGAATTCACCGTCATCCAAAAGCTGACTGTTATTTAAAGGTTATTCATAATATATCGGGGAAGATGAATGGTACGCTCTCCAGCAGAAAATACTTTGGAGTTTCATGCAGTAGAGTTAAATACAAACAAAAGTAAATTAGGCTGATTTTGCTGAGATGGAAGTGGATGCCGTGGCATTCAAGTCTTAGATGTCAAAAAATAGACTCGTTGAATACTCTTAAGCACCAAGTTACGCTATGTGAGGTGTCCTCAAGATACAAAAGATAACTAGAGGGAGAAAAAAAACAAAATTCATCTAGGAGGCATCTAGAAAATATGTTTTTTGTTCACATGATCTCAGCCCAGTATGGTTACACAAAATTGACCTCATTTTGCGGATCCATAGACCATCCAGAAAAGCTTGCTCTTAGCGACCCAGGTACAATATTTGACATCCGGATTTCACCTGCTTTTGTAAAACCAGTGGAATATGAAATGAACTTGGCAACCAACAAAGCCATGGTTACTGTTGTAAAGTGTCGTTGCTGAAATGCTGAAAAACATACAAAGACCGAGGTAGTACAAAGTAGCTATTATGAGCTGAATAAACAAGGCTCTTTTAAGGCCATTGCTATAGCGCTGAAATGAACCTCTTTACCTCTTCATCTTCGAAAAAAACAAAAAAAGACGGAGCTGGCTTTCAACCATTTTTGCGTTTCATTTCCTGGGCTGTCTTTATTTGCCACAGAATAAAAGCTGCAGCATACATAATATAATAAAGGTTATCCTTCAACCTCACATCGCTCGTATTGTTCCCATTTCCTTCATTCATTTCCTTCCTTAGCATTTTTCCTATTTGAAAGCAGAGTTATTGCTGTTCTGTACTTTAAGACACATATATCCCTTCTTGAAATATGATACCACGTATCTTCCCCTATCGCAAGCAGTGGATAAAAACCCCTGATTCTTGATTGAATAGCCCTAGAAGTGAAATTGATTGATTCAATCCTCTAATAATACATGTAAAATAATTCCTTGATGAATCTGCTTCAAATTTAGCAGCTTTCAGTATCACGGAATCCTATCTGCTTCAGCTTTTGCTATGGCTTGAAACATTTACTTGTTGGCATTAGATTTCCATCTTTTAATGATGGACGGAGGATACAAGAGCAATAGATATACAAGCCCGAGTTTCTTTCTTTTGGCTTTCTTTGGTATCACGCTGGTTCAAAAAAGACAGAGGCAAAGTAAGTTAAGAACACTGATATTGTGTCTCATGCTTTAACCACAACATATATGAAGATAATCTTTAGTAGAACACCAAGCCCA
>JNEK01002943.1:0-24743 GCA_000697295.1 Mucor indicus B7402
TTTTTTTTTTTTTTTTTTTTTTTTTTTTTTTTCCTATTAGAAAATATGTCTACAAGAAGACTATACCAACAAGTATTATTGGCAGCAAGTAAGCGGTCGTTTAGTTCAAGTATTAAAAGAAACTTGATAAAAAAATCACCTATTTCAAGCACTACTTCACAAAAGACTGAGGTTCCTTTGGCTGCTCGCTTAGATATAGTACAGTCAAATTCACCTCACCATTTTTATCAAAACAAAGTGATAGAAGAATTTGCTGTACAGCCTATTAACCCAAGTACATTACGACAATTCATTTTTTTTGGTAGACAAATGAACACTGAACGCATACTGAAATCTGCCAACTGGGTTCGCAACGAATTACTTGTTCGTCTGGCTCATCGTATACGGGATTTCCAGCAATTACCTTTTTTCGTCGGTACAAATCCACATATTGAATACGTATACAAACTGTATTGGGGTGCTTTTGAATCATTACGGCTATTTCCTCCAGTCGAAACACACGATAACAACTTGAAGTTTTGTGAATTATTGAACAATTTATTAGAAGACGGCCTATTAGTGTTACCTCGTTTAGTTCAAGGCCTTAGTGAGAGTGCAGCTTATTACCCACCAGAGAAAAAGGACTTGGACTTGTTTTTAAATCGAATGTTACGATCAAGGATATCACGAAGAGTATTAGCAGAACAACATTTAGCTTTAACTGAAGCATGTGAACATCAGTTTGACCAGCATACGGGCTTTGGTGATGGGTATGTGGGAATCATATTTGTCCATTGTTCTGCTAGAGAGATTGTTGAAAGGTCAAAGAATTTAGTATACCAGCATATTGATCGTTATCACTCAGGGAAAGAGAATAAAGAAGTACCACATATTGACGTCAAGATCCATCAAAATCAATATTCAGTAAACGATAGAAATGAAATTTTATTTGCTTATGTAAGGCGATATAATATGTGTCATGTATTATGCTAAAATTCATAATAGGTACCAGAACAATTAGAACATATTTTATACGAGTTATTGGATAATGCAGTACGATATACAATGATCAACAACCCAGATGGAAACTATCCACCTATTCATGTTACGGTTAGCGCCAATGAATCTGACGTTTATTTTAGAGTGTCCGATCACGGCGGAGGTATGACGAAAGAGAGATACGATAGCCTTTGGTCGTATCAATCACGTGCTCAGACAGGAGATTTCACTGAAATGACTCAAGTACAAAAAGTACCAGCATCGATTGACGGTAGAGTCAGCCAAGCTCATCAAATGGGACATTCTCACTTAGGGATTGGATTAACAATGAGTAGAATTTACGCAGAATACTGGGGAGGAGAATTGCAAGTAGTCACCATGTATGGTTATGGTACAGATGCCTATGTACGTATTCCTAGACTAGGAACGAACATAGAAAACTTGGGCATTGAGCATCAATCCCACCCTGTATTCCATAACTCAAATAAAGGATCTCACAACACAATCACACAGCACAGAAGAAAATCAACTTCAAAGAATTCTACTAAAAAAGGCAAAGAGTTCAGAATTATATCAAATCCAAATGCCCCACCGTCACCTACTTTGCATTTGCTACCACCAGAACAACAGCTTTCAAATACCACTTTAACGAAAGAATCATTCAGCGGAAATGGTTGGAGTGAAAGCCACATGATTCAATCCTAATCGATATCTTGTTTATGTAAATACGAACCTCTCCTTTTATCTTTCCTTCTCTCCCTATTTATTTCAACAAGCAATTTGCCGCACGGTTGTTTTTTAGCAAACTAATAAACTACTTTCTTGAACTATAGATTGATATTTAATTACATATGCCATAAAAAAGGGGATGATACAAGAGTAAGATTTAGTCCATAAGCCTATCTTCACGCAATACAAAACGTAATTTGCATTTCACCGGGTCAACAACTGCACCTTTATCAACATAGCTATTTATGTCAGGAAAGATATCTTCTCCCATGGGAGACTTTGCTGGTTCAATTCTACAACGTGTCAAGAGTCTGATAACATTGTTAAATAGCTCATTCTCAGCCTATGATCATTATAAAGTTAGTTACTAAAACCATAATAAGCTAATCCAACGTACCAGAACAATACCAGGACAAAGTCGTCTTCCCCAACCGAAATTAAATTGATCCCGGCTGTTTATATTACCGTTGTTGGTAGCATAAATAGTTTTTGGGTTATCCAGGAACCGTTCAGGTATAAACTTTTCAGGTTCAGTAAAGTGCTTTTCACTATAATTCAAAGAGGCTACTGTGCTTGCCAATACTGTTCCCTTGGGAATAAAATAGTTCTTATAGATAACTATAGTATCGAAATAAAAATGTTAAAGATAGCTGTTGTATTTATCATAAAACGCCATTTTACCATCATCAGTAGCTTTGTGAACAAAGCCAACAAAAGCAACTGGGCGATATCTTAAACACTCTTTTTGAGCAGAAATATAGTAAGGAAGTGAAAGTCGATCTTCAATTGTTGGGGGACGCTCATTTTCTTTGATAAAAGTATCAATTTCATCAATTATCTTTTGTTGAACTTCAGGATAATTGCATAGAAGAAGATATGTCCATAATGTTGCAGTTGATACTGTGTCAATTCCTGCAACAAGAAGTTCGCCTTTGATAAAAATAAGAGTTACTGAATTATCGGTATTTAGAAATATGTCTTCTATTTGTTACTTAATATGATAAAGACATTTTGATCATCAAGACCAAGTTCCTCCTTTATTGAATCAATTTTCTTTGTCAAGCTCTCGTTGCCATTTTTACGGGCATCTTCAACAAGCTTTGCAAATGTAGGGAGACCAGTTTCATACCAAAACTTTCGCATCTTGTGCTCTTTTCTAAATAGTACATCCAGAAATGACATAAGAGGCAAAAATGAACTAATATCTTCAAAGGGACCAATAAACTTCATAGATGTTTCCACAATATCAACGATCTTTTTGTAAAACGGATCTTCTGGTGAGCTATAGGTCGGTATACCGTAATTCACAGTTAGCATAATATTGACAGATGACAATCGAATGTAAGGTAATGGGTCAACTTCTCCATGTAAAGCTGTTTGCTCGATCAATTGAGCTACACATCTCCCTGACTCTCTCCATAAGACTTCCTGGAAACCTTGAACTGCTGATGGTGACAGTATGTTTAAAGCAGCTGTGCGCGCAACTTTCCAGTTTTTGCCATAATCAGCAAAAACAACACCTCTAGAAAATTATTTAAGGGAGATGATTATATCGTGCACGAGTTTTATACCTTTTGCCTGCTCCAGTAATATCATAACCAAATGTTGTATGGGGCCTTCCAGATGTTGAGGCTCCATTAGATACAAAAATATCATGAGCTATCTGAGGATCACCGATAAAAATCCAATCCTGAACACCCATTTTAACATGAAGAAGAGGACCATACTTTTTATGCCATTCAGGAATCATGAATACTCCTGATTTTCCTAGTGTTGGTAAGTGACCTATTTATTGAACCAGTTTTTAGTTCCAACCAGCTAAAAGTTTGAACTGCGGTATAATTACCCAGATAATAATAACATCCTTCAGGTATAGGAATTTTGTCGTAGTCATCGTTCGCTTCTTTTTTATTCTCGGTATTATCTACTATCTTTTTGGCACAATAAACTGTGAAGCTTGCTGCTGCCACTGCACTGACTATAGATAGTGATTTACTATGCTTTTCAGCCTTCTGGATTGTTTCGTAAAATAGATTCATTTGAACTTTGTATGTGAAGTGATAAAATTGGAAAAAACAGTAAAGAAAAGCGAGTAACACTGAATATTTATTACGTTCTTCTTTAATTCGCAAAAGGCTTTCAAGAGTAGTGTGCAATACACACGGTATGGCGTTCGATGTTGATAATTAAACTGCATTGCATCTAAAGAAGAATAAGAATTAAAGCTTGAATCATGAGATCAAGGATTAAGGTTAAAAAGAAAAGGGTATTAAGCTTGCATACATAAATTCGTTGTTTTCACTTTATGCAGGGTACTAAAAGGTATCAATTGATATATGAAAAGCTGTGACCTTACTATGTAACAAAAAACCTTTGTCCAGAAGTTTTTATCGGTTTGTGCTTACGGAGTCACACTGTTGTATGCTATGGTAAATATTAAGTTAGTTATTGTTGATAAAGGAATATTATACCAATAATATGGTGCCTTAAAGTGTGCACACTTCAAAATGCGAGCAACCGTGCTTTCATGTAACATGATAAACACAGATCTGTTATGAATGTGATAATGGTATTTCGTACGTGATTTTTTGAAATTACTGTATGTTGTCGTGGTTAGCATGTATGTATCTATTTATCTATATACATATGACTGCGAAGTAATCACTTGAAAATCACTTCTATTCTCTTTAATCATATGCTATTGATGCTAATTTTTTGCATAACATGATTTCCTCCCGTACACGGCCTTCTTAAAAGCATTATAGCAACCTTAAAAGGCAATATCTCATCCGCTTTGACTACTGTCGAAAAAAATAAGAATTCAGTCATAAGTTCATTGGTAGCCACATGCAGCATACTGTAATTAAGATTTTTTGGCTTTTGTGGTTTCATATTAATTTGAACCACACTCATTGATGAAACAGCCATAAGTTTTAATTAGACTCTTAATAGATTAAACTTCTAATACAAATATACATGCATGCAATGTCAATGCGAGACTGCAGATGAAATAAGAAGCTTTTTATACAATAAGTCTATTCTTACATTGGGCAAATCGCATTTTAATATCTGCAGGATAGATAACAGACCCCATGTCTTTGAACTTGTTTAAATCAGAGTAAATACTCTCACTAGTTGGTGAAACTACAGGCTCAATGATACAGCGTGACAAGAGTTTGGTGACATTGTTAAACATCTCACTGTCGGCCGAAGAAAAAAAAAATGAAGAAGTTTGATAGTGTTTGGCATTACATCTAACGAACATACAAACGCAATACAGGACGAATTCGCCTACCCCGCCCAAATACGTACTGGTCACGATTGGTTGCTTGCCCATTACTAAATACGTACGAAATTTTTGTGTTGTCTAAAAATCGTTCTGGAAAAAACTTTTCTGGCTGATAATAACAGTTTGAATCAAAATGAAGCGTATGGAAGTTGTTGTCCAGTATGACTCCCTTGAGGATAAAGTAGTTTTTATGCGACTAAAGGAATGTTTTACTTATAGCAAAAATTTATGAAAAGACCCAAAGTGAGCACATAATACTTGCGTATTGGATTGCCCAGGTCAGTTCAAGGGGGTGAAAAGTGTAACTACTAAAAAACTTTTGATAGGCAAAAGGGTAGGAAAGTGAGAGAAGGGAAGAGGAAAAAGAGAGAGATATCGCAAATACTAAATTTGAGAGTTACATAACCAAGTTGCCAGCTTTGTGCCAAGAGTAGGGGCTTCTGGAGAGAGTTTACCATGATGAAAGATGGTCTAGCTCAAACAAAATAAGCTACATTTCAGGCCACCATATTTTCCAAGCAGGAGCAGTTATAGAGGAAATTTGAGCAGCATGAGAAATAGATTGTTTGCGTTTTGATGGGAGCTTTTTCAAGAGAAAGGACATCGGATCTGGTTCGTTTTGAGGTATTTGTAGTCGTCGATGCATATGTAAACACCATATGGCATGAGAGCGCATGAGCATTTCATAGGGATGATAAATACTACACGGTTCGAGGACACCACCAGGTAGCCAACCAGGACGCTAGTAGACCAATCGACTGCGTTTAGCCCTAGACATGGGTAAACAGAGTACAGGATTGGTCCTTAACGTTGGACGGCAAACAAGCAAGAGAGCAGTGTTTTTTTTTTCATTAACTCGGTCATCAAATTTGTCTTCCAAATATTCTTTATAAATACCAGAGAAAGTGCGCGGATTGAAGATGCCATCGTCGATAGCTGCAGTGTGCCACGGGGAGCGATTGGAAGAGGGACGTAAATGCGGTAAGAGCTGCGAGACAAGAGTATCATCCGGAGAGTAGATAGACCGTAATAAAAATTTAGCCTGCGGTAGATTTACACGTTCTAATTGGCCAATATCGTAAATTGATATTGTTTCTACGCATAAATTTGGACTTCTTTATTGCTTTCGTCTCAAGTTTGGTTCATAAGTTAAGGTTTATTTTTAAAAGTAGATGCGTGAATGTGATGGAAGATTACATATAAGAAATTAAATAGAAGATATAATATGAAGGAAGGCTTTAAATAGCGAAGGGTCTTTTGGTTCTAGGATGGAAACTCATGTGACATTCATCCTTAGGATAAGTAGTGGCAAAAAGATTGATAGTATCCGAATCAGCAGTAGGATAATGCTTGAATTCCAATCTTTGAGTTGCTTGAGCGATAGTAGACATCAAGTGAAGGATGGCATATTCTTTACCGAGACAATGGTGAGGTCCGTTACCAAAGACCATGTAGTTCTTGGGATAATCTTCAGCAGTACCTTCAGGGCCCCATCGTTCAGGATCAAAGGAGTCAGGATTAGGATAGGCGATAGGGTCATGAAGGGCAGGGTAAGTAGTGGGAATCACCATGGATTTGGCGGGGACTGTATATCCAGGAGAAATAGGGAAGTCTTTATGTGTTTGGTAAGGAACCATGAGTACAGGAGGCTTAAGACGAAGCGATTCCTTGACTACTTGACGCAAATAAACAGACTTTTCCATCAGTTCAAGAGTAAGAGGTTGGTCGGGGTCGTCAGCACGAAGGCGGTCTTGTTCGTCGTAGACCTTTTTCATGACATCAGGGTGATCGGCCAAAAGTTGGAAAGTCCAAGTGAGGCCGGATGAAGTAGCATCTTGAGAAGCAAATAAAAACGTCAAAATAGTTAAAGCAATTTCACGGTCTGTGAAATTGTGGGGGGCTGGCTTGCCCTTTTCAGCGCATTCTTTTTCGTTTTCTTTCATAGCAATAAGCCAGTTATCTAAAAGACATGTGGATTCGCCACCGTTGTCGATACGAACGCGAGCGTCCTGGATGGACTCGATGAATCTGTCGTATATATATTCACGAGATTTGATAGCTTTATAGACTTTGGTACCAGGCAAAGGAATAGGGAAATTGACAAGTTCAAGAGCAGCCGTGATATTGAAATATTCCTCGGAACACTTCTTTGCAGCTTCTTCAGGCATAAAGTAACCCATAAAAACACGTAGAGAGGATTGCATGTTTAATTCTCTAAAGTCCCATTGGTACTTTCTCTTTTCGCCGTTGTTTGCAAGCCACTCGTCAAAGAATTGCTGATAACACTTGTCCATAATAGGGAGGTAGCTACCAAGTGCTCTTCTTTGGAAAAGTATATTGAGGCCTCTGCGGTAATTGTTGTGTGCTTTACCATCCATAAAAACCCAGTTATCATCAGCTAAAATATATCTCATGGAATCAACTACAGCAGGCTCGACAAAGGCAGGTGAGTTGAGAATCTTTCGGCTAAATTCACAGTTGGATGCGATAACAATAAATCTACAAATACAGAACTATGAGTATGTTGAAGTGGAGAAAGGCGGGAGATCAAATCAACTAAATGGTTCGACTTTTTTTTTTTTTGCCTTATTGTTCGCGTTACATACCTATTAAAGACACTGACACAAGATAGATCACCACTCTTCCACTTTGAGTTGTACTTATCAAAGGTGGGTTTCATAGAGTCCATCATAGAACCAATAAGAGGAACTTTAAAAGCAGGACCTGGCAAATGTTTCTTTTTGGTCAAATAATCAACCTGTTCCCAAACTAATAAACCAAGGAAAATGGTAATGGCCAAGGCTAAAGGAGAGATGCCGGTTTTTTCAACAATTATAGCAGAAAATCCTTTCTTTAATTGGTCAGAAGCAACTTGACTTAAAGTACTATACATAGTATGTTAAAAAAGATAGACGTATTTGATGGAACATATATTTTACCTATTCATAGTGTAATAAACAAAATATCCAGTAGAAAAAAAATAAAAGAAACATACGAACAATACCTTTTATACTTTTCGCTTTTTTAAAAGGTCCCAGTCAAATCTTATTGTCTCGCATAAAGAAAACAACGCCGCCCTTTTGTCCTTCTTCTTGGTTTTAGTTTTTTATAATGTTTGTGAAGGATATGAACAATAAAAATTCTTTCACGAATATCAGAATAATAAACCGTGTTATGACACTTTATCTACTGATTTTTTTATTTCAAGTAAACATTAAAAAAAGTTACGGGAAAAAGTGAATGCGTGAATTTTGTTCCTTTATTCGTATTCCTTTTTTTTTTTATTGAAACCATACAGAGGTTAGATAAATGAAATAAAGGTTTACGTGCTGCAAACCTATCCGAAATTTCGTGTTTTTTTTAATCTCCCCAAATGATTAAAAGATTAGAGAAATTATACACATTATCTAATACAGAGTAAGATATTATAAAGAAGTCGAACCACTTTTTTTTAAATGAATGGTAGAGTTCTAATTAAATCTGGAATTTGTTTTTTAATGTTGCACACATGAAATGTCTAAAATACGCATTGTGGTACTAAATGGAATGCTGTCTGTTTCCGAATAATCGGTAACCAAGGCGATAAAATGATTAATAGGTCGTCATAGATACAATTGCCTCTCATTCCCTCCCTCCGTTTTCTTTTAGAGAAGTATGTTTCTATGCTGGAATTTTTTTTTCTGTATCTTTCGCCGAGCACAAATCGCGATTTCTGTTCCCCGTTATGGTAAAACAATAGATTAAAGTCTAAGAATGATCTCATTGTTTCTGACTAATATTGTTTTCCCCCATTCTTTGTTGATATACTCCAAGTCTCCGAATACAATAGAAAGATATAGCAACAATAGCCGGTTTTTGTTCAATATAATATACTTTCATAATTTTTCGTTTCACTTGTGTGAATTTTCTTGTTGGCAGTGCCTGAAAAGGAAGGTAAACTATGCACTATGATATAGCTTTTCTTTGTTATTAAACTTACGAGGGCGACCTAATAAAAAGAGAGGAATTAATTTTACTGAATTAAGAACTTGTTTCTTCCACTACTTACATGCGAATACAACACCAACCCATCTTCGAAAAGACAGATCAGTGGTACTTGCTAATAGTTCTTTACTATCGTGCACGCGAAAGTGCAGCAGGCCGAGAGTCAATGTTAAAACCACTTCCAATATACAAATCAAGAATGTTTCGAATATTAACGACAGCGTTGAAGTCTCGGTTCCACATCTAAAATGCATTTGTTAGAGAAATTTACTAATTGTAAATTCAAAAGTGCACCTACGAGGGGTCTATCAGCTGAAAATTTGGTGCAGAATTTAAAGCAGATATTACTATGATCGATTTACTCACCTTCGTGTGTTCTTCTTTGATTGGATTGACTTGCTCGGCAGATCGAATTCAGCTCGTCGTCTACGTAACATTTTTTTCTTTTTCTGCCACTTTCGAATTTTTTACGTCTTTTTCTAGAAATCCAACAATTAGTATTATGAGTGACAACAAAAAACAGTATTTCAATACTTGTGCTCGAAACAAACTTCTTCTTGATTGCACGTACTTGAAAGATGGTTGTTACTGCACGTTTGGGAAGTATTGTACCCGTTTACACGAACAAGAAGAGCCTTTCTTGCAATAGCTCTTTGCTGCCTCTAAATGGACAAAGGAGTTTAATACTGACTCTCTGCTATGAATGAAAACACCTACCAGATGAGGTATGGATGGATGACCCCGCATGGAGCTATTTATAGACACTACGATGGTTCTTTGTGTGGGTGGTTGGAAATTCACGTCTGTATTTCTAAGCGTTCTTCTTGCGCGTCGACGTGATATTTTACTGGTGTTGTGGGGGAGCACTGCCTTGATGTTGCTCGTATTTCTAGTCTTCACAGGATATTTATCAATAACACTGTCGACAATGTAATCTAGAGCCATTCTACGGGCAGAGTATAAATAGCCTTTGATTTCTCTGTGGTAGTGAGATCTATTGAAATCAAACATTCTAATGGGAGAATGCATACTGATCTAGGTGTGTTGTATTTGAATCTTTAAAATCTTGTCGATCCTCAGCGATTTGAGTTAATTTTTAACAATTTGCTGTTCTCATATATTTGCCATTTTGAAAGAGGTTTTTCGTTAAAGAAAAATGGACTCGATCATTTCCTGTTTCCTTTTCGTTAAGAGGGAGAAACCATAATTGTACGTTGCGAAAAACTTTTTAAAATGTTTGTCTTCGAACCCTACATCGTTGCTAACAAAAAATTTAACACTGAACTCGCTTAAGAAGTTTAGTTACACTATCAATCTATAAGTGGATTTACAATCGTTTTTGCTTCCGTAATTTTAGTGAAGAAATCAGTTCAAAATAGCTTATTGAACGACAATATAGAAAAGCAATCTAGACTTATGTTTTTAACAATCTAGTCATAAAGAGTTTGATAACCCCTATGAAAAATCAAGTCATTCTGCTTCCAAACTTTCCTCTAATATGGTTGGCGAACTAGTCATGTAAGTATCATCTGGTCTGATAGGAGAACTACTCACGTCTAAATCCTCTACATGCTTAACTCGCGATGCCAATTTTATCTCTGAAACTTCAACAAGGAAACTGTCTAATTGCTGTACGGGCTGGATCGAGTCTTTTTCTACAAGAAGCTTGTTCTTCTCGTGTGACGTTTTCAAATCAGAAAGTAACTTCTGAGACTCTCCAATGATTTGCTATAGATCTAATTTAGCATAGCTTACCATCGAGTACGTTTTAATCTACTACTTGCCTTAGCCTGCCAAAATAAATTGGTCATGCCTCTCATACCATTTTCGGCTTTGGAAGGATCCGTGGGAAGGGTGCTGCTAGTTATTCTGTTTAGCACATACAACTTGTCAGACACCAAGTTCAAAGTCCAGAGTCGCACTTTCTCATTTGCAGCATGAATGAAGACAACCTTGAACTTCTTGAAGATATTAAGATCAGCATATACGTAATCATGAGCCACTGTATGTAACATGGCAAGTAGACCATAAGCAGCTTTTACCAAATCTGTTGTGATCCTCTGTGTATTATCGTTCAAGAAAGGGCCTGATACTTCAAGTAAACATAGTTCAATACTTGAATTTAGATCGATAATGATTCCGTCAGCATTATAATAACTTTTTGTTGAGAGTTTCTGTCTGACTAATTCGTTGGTTATAGCTTGCAGCCTTGCTTCACCGGGAAGGAATTCAGAAGATGGCAGAGAGTCGGCAACTATGTCCATAAAATTCCACACAACACGGAAGCTGTAAGCTGATTCAGATCTTGAAATTCTCTCCAGTCCACGTTTAACGAAAATCTGTTTAACACTGTAAAAAATAATGAAGTTAGTATTTAATTTGTTTAAACACACAAGTAGATGCTTACAATGCCAAAAAGAATTTATAGCAGAAGCTTAGACTTGGATCGTTCGTAGCTTCAACTGCCAAAGATTTTTTCAGTAATAGTTTATGACAATTGTCGGCTGACATTCTCTACGGTAGTGGATATAAGTTAACTAATTACCATGGATTTCGTATCAACTTACTAATGCTGAGAAAAAGGTTTCATATAACGGCGATTCGTATTTTGAAAAAACGTCTTGTTTCTCTGATTTTAAAAGTTTATTTGCTGATGCTACTAGGTCTTTAGGGTACTTTGATCTTGTTTGTCTGTTCCCAATATTATTGCCAAGAGTAATTATTCCAAGAAACTCCAGACTAAGCAAAAGAAATTAAGTGGCATATAGAGGCGAAAGTTAATAACTCCCTACCTGAATTCATTTACATCCAGATCGTCATATGAACTTGATAAGAAAAGATCGACAAATGTATTCCAATTTGACCAAAGTTTAGTTATGGTCGTGGACGATTGTGAAGATCGTAAATCAGATGCAGACGATTTGAGGCTTGAGCAGCTTAAAATGGATGATTGAGAAGATTTGCTATCAGTCTCTTGTTCCGTGATCTTGATCTTTTTGTTTGCCTCTAAAGGTTCATCAGCAAGTTCATTTTCTTTTAAAGCACGGCTGTAAACCCTTTTTGAGATAGCTCTATTATCCATGTACACGGTCCAGTAATCATACGCTTCTGGGCTTTCCAAAACCTGTGGAGTCTCTTTAGAACACTATGGAAAATAAAACTTAATAAAACTTACACCGAAATTTGCTGTTCTCACATTATTTGCAAAAGAAACAAGCTGTTTGCTCTTCTTCGTCAATGTGTATTGTGAAAAGGAATCAATAATACTTCTGAAAGCCTTGTCAGCACTATCTTTTGTAGGAGCCTTTAGCTCAGTATAGAAGGTTTTAATGGAAAAGTTATTCTCGGCAATGCTCTTTTTCAAGTACTCCATGTTGCGGAAAGTTAGAAAAATAGAAAGAAGTCGCAGCGTTTTACACGGTATTAAATCACCAGCTGTGTTGTGCAGCAGCCAATGGATGCATTACAAAATACATAACTACTATAATGCATTTGTGACTCGCTTTATGATTGTAGAATTTTTTCCACGTAGTCATAGAGGGTTATTATTGTATTTATTATTCACAATAGGTGGATCTCAAACTGCATCTACAACCGCAACTGCAACTGTTCCTGGACGACCGTCCTGGCTTTGGCTAACTGGGATACGATATGTATCACGCAGGGTAAGGTGATTCTTACCTTTGCACCATTAGCGACAGTGCTCTAAACTAAGACATCTTGGGTTCGTCCTGAGACTCTGATGATAAGAGCGTCAGACATAGGGATCTTGTTGGATGCTGCAACAAAAACAACAAAGGTCTGCAACTGTTCCTGGACGACCGTCCTGGCTTTGGCTAACTGGGATACGATATGTATCACGCAGGGTAAGGTGATTCTTACCTTTGCACCATTAGCGACAGTGCTCTAAACTAAGACATCTTGGGTTTGTCCTGAGACTCTGATGATAAGAGCGTCAGACATGGTGATTTTTTCTATGGTGCAAGACAGTTATATTGAAGATAGAACTCTTGCAAGAAGCAATCAGGCTATTGTTAGACTCCAACCCAGGCACAAGCTCGTGATTTCTTTCAAATTATCAAAGAACACATTCTCTGGGTTTACTACAAACTTTGCAAATTTTACGCTTTTTAGGTCCCGTAGTAACTTTTTGGGGACTATGGTATGGCTGAAAATCCACGTTGTTTGCCAGGTGGATTGCATCGATGTCGAACAGAAACAGAAAGTGCTTCTCACTGTTGTCTTTAAAGCTGTTTTCCTGGACTTTGTCTTTGTCAAGTGGAAGAAATTTGTAGCTGCGTTAGTCATTGATCTAAAGTTGAAGATCTATAGATTGTTTCGGGGGATTGTAGTTCTTAAGCTACGTTTAAGGGTAGTTCTGATGATGTTTTAAAGCTACAATGCTTCCCGGAGATGACTTAAGTCTTGCTGTAATAACCAGTTTTAGATCTAAAGGAAATTTGCGTACAGTGCCCAGCTTCAAAAAGTTAAGTATCTTTGTTTGTTATTTTTCAAAAGCAACTAACCGACCTTTTTTAATCGCTGTCACTCTCAATACAAAGTATATTTATAGTATCTTTATCTACTCGTTACATGAGGTACTGTCTGTGTTTTACCAAGATCTACCTCTCATTATGTAGGATTTGCATAAACATAATTGGCCTCATTCTCTTTCACTCAGCTTAATAAAGTATGCTCTCTTTCTAGAATTTTTACCACACCTTTCTATTTTTCACTTTGTTGATATAAATAATAAATGTTTTTCATCATACTGCCTTTTCATTTCAGCAATTGATATTTGCATATACGATAGTAAAGCAGAACTAAACACACTTTGATTAATCAGGCGTTTACCTAACGAAATTACAAAACTCTGTTTACTTCACTGGTATGTTGATCCTCCTGATCGATCGTATGTATATTCACCCTCTACCACCCTTAACAGAAATACACGCATACACACATACGCACTCAAATCAGAATATCATCTCTAAACTCTAGGCATTAAATAGATTTTATGCATAGTTAGTAAATTTATATTATTGTGGTGTGTGAAAGGAACGCCCGCTGTTACAACTACTCCAACAACCAGAGCTATATCCCATATTGTATTAAGCGCTATATCAACAGAGTTTGTTGTCTCCATGGAACTTCAAAATCCTCAAGAGGAAACCTCAAAACGAATTAAAATTGATTACAGTGGTCGTAAAGAATAGCACTACCCATTGAAAAGAAAAAAAAAAAAAAGTCTAACGGTACAGTCACTGGTCACTATATGAAATTTCTCGAGAAGAGCATGGATGAAATGGATCAGTTTCCAGAACTAAAAGGCCACTATATCGTGATGGACAATGCGCCTATTCATACCGCGGGCCAGATTGATGAGATGATAACTGCAAGAGGATACAGGAGCATCTATTTCCCTCCATACTCCTCTGATCTCAACCCAATAGAGAACCTTTGGGCTATTGTCAAGAATAAGGTCAAACAAAGTTCGTTTGAAGATGCTGAAGATCTAGCTATGCGTATTGCTGAAGCTTGTAATAATGCCCCTCCAACGCACCTGCAAGCCTTTTCCCAGCAACCGGTTAATTGTTTTGACATCTGCTTACGTGGTGAAGCTTTATAAGGGTCATCGATTAAACTATAGCGATTTCATAATAATAAAACGAACTTTGAGTCAAAAATAGCGAATTTTGAGAAAACGAATGCCGCCCTTTGGCTTATGAAAAACCGCCCTTTGGTGTTGGAACGACTGTACATCGTTAATAGGGTAGATAATAAAACCGTCCTAATACACAATTAAACCTGCACCTTCTTAATCGACAAAACCTACCCGTATTCTGTGGTACCACGCATAAACACTTTTTAATAGTTCATTGTATACTTGCATTGCAAAAAAAAAAAAAAAAAAAAAAAAGTATGAGCTCTGCTTTAAACCCGCAATGGATGCTCACAAGAATTTGGTATTTTTATTTTATTATCTTAACCTAAAGGATCAAATGCGTGAAGATTGGCCTTGTTCATATGTGGCGCATTATTTTGAATAGGTGTAGTCGACACATTAGGGGTAATTGGTTTCAGTAACCCCATATTAGCGGATAAAGGCATCATGGATGGCTGCTGTGCACCACTGGAAAAGCTTCTCAAGGCATCATAATTACTACTGCTATTACTTTTGTTGTTGAATGACATCTGATTCATGGCCATGTTGATGCCTTGAGAGCCTGGAGGGGCAATAGGCTTAAGAGGTGTTTGGGACATAGATGGTGAGCTAATAGGTTTAATGGGTTGCGACCATGTTGTGTTTGACATTGCATTATTATTATTCCATGTATTTGTTGCAGATACCGAGGATGTGATAGGTGCGATTGGCTTGACCCATGTGTTGTTATTATTGGTGTTGCTTGAGAGTGATGATTGCTGTAAATTAGAATTCCATCCGTTACTATTTGTCACGCTTTGGGGCTGTAATGTAGCGGATGTGCCAGAAGGTGATTGACTTGGAACAGACCATGTGGAGGTCGCTGAAATTGGCTTTTGCTGAGACGTGATCACTTTATTGGTATTTCCAACAAGCGAATCAAACATATCGTTGCTGGATTGCATCTCATGACTGCCTTTGCTTCCCTGGACCAGACTTTCAAAGGATACAGAATCATCTGTAATAGGTTGGTTCGACACTAGAGGTGAGTCTTTAGCGCTCACATTACGCGTTTGTTCTTCTAATGACTTGACTTCCTGCAAATGCTTCGTGTGTGCTTCTTCAACACGGTTTGTTAAATCACGGATAGTTTTCATAAACTTTTGGAACTTTAAAAATAATTAGTATATTGCACATGCATCATGTTTTTCCTAACTTTTACCTGCTCCAAGTTTAACAAAGGACCAAAGCTCATGCGCCATAGTTGCGGTAAAATTTCTGTAGCAATAATCTCTTTATCGGCCACCTTACCCACTTCGTCATACACCGCTAATGTAGTTAACTATTGTGTATTTGTTAATCAACACCCTCTATATGAAACGGTAATATACTATTTACCATGACTGCGGGCTCCTTTGTCTTGATATTCTTCAAAAGCGGAACTAGTTTTTCTTGTATGGTAAACTTATCCAGAACTTTAATCATTGAGTGAAAGCAGATGAGAGTACTGACTTTGACAGATAGAATTGTAGTCTGTACAAAAACTGTCTGGACTCTGGGGAATAAGGAGCTTTTAACAGCTGTATAATCTAAAGACTCTGCTAAAGAAGGAATAATACGAAGTGCCTTTTCTTGCACCACAGCAGCAGGGTTTTCTAATGCTGCATAGACTAAAGGCATTACCTCTATCATACATTATGCTTTAGTTTACAAATGTAGATTGCATATGGCTCGTCAATTTTTACCATCCCTAAAAACTTCTCTAGGTGTTTTTTGTTGCAAGACGTCTAACTTTTCCAACAACACGATCATGTTTTGAGGTGGATCTCTTACACTGAAAACAGGCTTCAAGGATGGAAGAACTGAATCGCAAAATTCTTGCTGTGTTAGTTTTTGTGATATAATAAATACGTTTGGAATAGTATAGGGTAATAGTTGGTGATCCTTAAGTTCTTCTAAAAGGGAATATAAAACCTATCCAGGGACGCATAAATTAACGGGCTTTTTTTTTTTTTTTTTGTTAGACTGATACAACTCGTTACCTTTCTTTTCAAAACACGTTCTGGAAATTGACCCAATACGCGTGATAATCCTTTCATGAATTGTGCTTTTTCTTCTCTTGTCTTTTCCGGAAAGCTTTCTAAAAACTTCATTGTAGAAACTAGCAGGTTATCAAAATACTTGGAGTTTTGAAAACTAACAGGGTCCATTCTCTGATTTGGATGTCTCGCGAGCAATAATCGGATAACTTCTTGGAGATGGACAGGAATAGTCTTAAACGATTGTGAAGTGAGTGTCTTGATCTGCTTTTCATAAGTGTGATAACTGTTGAATGTTTTTAATAGTGATGCTCCTTTGTTGTGAACAGCGTAGGCCAAGCAACCCAATGAAAACATATCATTTGCTTGGCAAATATTATTGTCTAGCACATATTCAGGGGCTACATAAATATAACAAATCAGTAAAAAAAAAAAAAAAAAAAAAAAGTACTGCCGCAATGCGTATGGCACGTTTTACCTGCATAATCCAAGTTGATTTGACAAGCTTCTGGTAAATAATCGCTGTTTTCGTATCTCGTATTATCTGTGTTGTCTTGGTTTAAAAAGACACTGAAGCCAAGACTAATACACAATTTAATTCTCCACACATTTCATTTTCTTAAAATATATAGATTACCCGCCTATTTTCCAATCACCCTTTAGATAGACATGTATGTTATTCAATAACGTATGGAAGAACATATAATGTAAAACTTACTTTAGCATTGACAAAAATAGCGTCTGTTGTAAGGTTGTGGTGGACTACTTTGGCATCATTCAAAAATTGTAACCCTTTACCTACTTGTAATAAACCCTTCTGAATCTTTTAAAATATACCAATTAGTTCTATATCTCTGTCTCTTTCTTTCTCTTTCAGTATTACTTCTAATTCATCGAGATCGAGTACTGAAACTTGTGAGTCTGACGAATAACTGTTGTCGCTTTTAACCAAGTGTGTTAAGGAGCCCATTAATGGCTCAGTTACAAATACAATTGAGCTGCGAGATTCGCTGACGGGTTCAACTATTTCAAGAATGGAAGGGTGTCTTAATCTTGCTAAATTACCAGCCTATTTTTGTCTGATTAGAAACGTGCCATATGCATAATTTGTAGTTAGCTTGCCTCTTTTTTTAATAGTTCGTAGACTGCCTCTGTATCATGTTTGGATGAGCCACGCTCTCGTCTAAATGTTGAGTCCAAAGTCTTCTTTTCAAAAATCTACAACAGTACTTAGTGATGCAAGCGTAAATACTCTATTACAGAAATGAGCTCTTACAAATATAGAGACTTTTTGCCCTGAAGTTTTTCGTTCGCCTTGATAAATCTTCCATAAACCAGAGGAAGAAACTTGACTTTTGATGTTGTATTTTGAGGTGATTGAGTTTGTTATTGAGTTGATAAATGAATAGAACGCTGAACTCATTTTTCAAAGAGTAAAATATTAAAAGCTGTTGAATTTCTTGTTTCAGTGTTTCCACTCGCCTAATAAAATTAAGCAGTACGTGACTTTTTATTAGGCGTTATTCTTCTTTCTTTTTTTTTCCTTCAAAATATTTCATTCAATGAGCGATTTCGATATTATAAATATTAATAGTAAAAGGTCATTTGTAGCTTCATTACAAAAAAGCAAGTATGAATAAATTGTACATGTTTGTGTAGCATTGCTCATAGTATAATCAGGAAAAGCGTTTGGATTATTAGATTCCGATTCCGACTCTGATTCTGAAGAAGACCAACACTCTAAAAAGAGACCACAAAAGAAAAAAACGTCGATACGTTCACTTTCTGATGATTCATCGAGTGATAGTGATGTTGAAGAAACAAAAAAAGGTGGAGCTCAAACAGACGATATAAAGCCAGCATTCGATTCTTCCACAAGTAATAGCAACGGCGATCAACAAGTTTCCGAAGATTCAAAAGAGGCAACACCACATCTTAATCCTTACTTGCAATATGGACCTGATCTTGACTTGATTAAAGCTCTTTCTTCTTCATCCGCTACTTCAACACCTTTGGAACGACAGCATAATAGTACAACGCCAATTGTGTAAATATCCAGTTTTTTTTTTTTTTTTTATTATTATTATTTATTCTAGAACCAAAACATACTCATGTATTTATTAGCAACATATCTGATGACGAGCAGGAAAATAAAATTGCAGAAATTGAAAATCTTGATCCAGAATTACAAGCATTGTTATATTCTTCAGCGTCGTCCAAAGCACGCGAACCTGAAAAAATCACTGTTAGACTGCAGTATGTACATAACTATTCCTCACTGAGCGAAAGAACGAAAACTATTGTTGATAAATTACTCAAGCCTATGAAAGTGATTATTATGGACGTAAGTTTTTACTTTTTTCTTTGTTTCTAATAGGCTAACTGGATAAGCATAGAACACTCAATTTGACAAGATCCTGGACGTTTTTTGTAGTCATAAGAAATTAAAGAAATCAGATTTGGTTTTGGTTTATAACAATGACACCCTATTTCTCACAGGAACTCCAGTTGGTGTTGGTATGACCCCAACTACATCAAATATAATACGTAAGAAATTCGTAGAGCATAGCAATATAGCAATGTCTAATTGATATACACAGAGGTATACCCGAAGAACTGCTATGAGACTTTATTACAAGAAAGAGAACAGCAGAAACAAGAAAGACTTAAAAAGTGGGCTGAAAACAACGACGAGGACGAGGACGATGCTTTTGACTCAACTCAATTTGATGAACCTGAAGATTCACCTAATAACGATGATGCTGATAAGTTTGTCATTGTACTCAGATCCAATGATAAAACAGAAATTCGATTAAGAGTGAAAAGTGTAAGTTTGTTTCCATTAAATACACACTTGCCTATGTATATTCATTTACTGCTAGGAATCAACTATTGGCTCGGTGATTGACAAATATAAAGAACTTCAGAAAATATCCAATAATATTAACTTATCCTTTGAAGGTGAAGTATTAGATCCTGAGTCTACTGTAGGCGATGCTGATATGGAAGAAGGTGTTTTGGTAGAAGTCATTTGAAAATAAATCAACGGCTTCGTTTCCATTAATTAATCACTGTAAATGTTAAAATAATAATATTCCCCCATCTTTTCTCATATTAGTAATAAAGCCCACTGAATATTAACTATTGTGTATATCGATCTCAAAAAGGAGAGTATCATAAATACTTGCATCACTATAGGAAGAAGGATAAATGGCGCTATTTGACACCGAATGCATTGTATATATGTCCTAAAATAGGCTATTTCCTTAATAGATGTGGCTGTTTGACACCTTGTTTTAATTAAATATGAATTCGTATATAATAATCAAAGACAAAACCGATTTCAGGTATTTTGGTGAAAAACATCTTGTTATATACTTGCTGTAACTCTGCTATTCTTCGCTAAATGGTTAAGAGAATAATACGACGTCAGCATCATCTGTACTAGGATAACTTTAACTAAACGAGATTGGTTTCATTTTAGTACAATTTATAACTCTTTTGTCCCTGTGTTTCACAAAAATCTAATATTGTATATATATAAAAAAACGAAAATTCTTTCTCCTCTTTTTTCCTTTTTTCTCTCTCTCCCTCATTAACAAGAATGACAACTCTATTAAGAAACGAAAATTATCACTCAGAGTCAGAATCAGAAGAAGAAGGCCTTGAAATGGCTGAATATGACTTGGAAGTTGTTGATGATGCTCTTTTAAATCCAAACAGTTCAGAGTACTTGGATCATTTCGGCTTCAAAATTCAAGTTAGAACAGATGATGAAGACTCAAGTGATGACGATTCTGACTACAATTCATCTGACGATGAAGTAGATAAACATAAACCAAACGTTTCTTTATCTACAACTACTACAGCTACAAGTGATGATGATTCGATTGATACAAATTTAACTACACCACACCTTAGTCAACATGAACAGCACCAGAAATGGTTAGCTGATAAGACTCAATCTTTAGAAAACTATCCTACTTTTGAGCACCACGAAGAAAAAAAGGTACCCGACATTAAAAATTCTTCGATTCCCATTCTAAAGCCGCCACCTTCACCTAAAAACCAAGATGCTTCTTCAACAGATATTAAATCACCGCCCACTACTGCTAGAAATTCAGTTCAACGACCATCATTAGAAAAAGATACCCCCACTAATAATAGATATAGTATACTTTCATCATTTAATTTGCCATTCAACAGGCCCTCTTCTATTGCTTCTAATTCATCTCCATCAGCCGCCATTCATCGCCCTTCACAATCCTATCAACAACGACAAAGCAAACGCTTTTCACAAATGACTAACATTCGATCTTCTACAGTTATTAATAATACAATCAAAGTTAAACCAAAAAGATTCTCTCATACAGACCATCAATATGACTCAGAAAATCATCGTATATTAAAAGAAGAGGCATTAGCAGAACTAAAAATATACCAAGAAAAAGACAGTACACAATACAATTGGGGTAAGACAGAAAAGTCTCCTTGTCTACACGTGTAATAAACTTTATATAGATTTCTGGAGTTTAGCAATCCAAGATTTTGGCAGAGTTTTTGATTCACAAATAGATGATTTAAGGCACAACTTGACAAGAGGGGGTATCCCTTCTCCTATTCGTGGCTTAGTATGGCAAATCATTGCTAAATCTCATGACAGTGTGGGTTTAGAAACAGAATACAAAGAAATTGTTAAAAAATCAAAAAGTCCTTTTGAAAAGCAAATACAACGGGATTTAACAAGAACCTTTCCAAATCATCCCTTTTTTATGCAAGAAGCAGGCCGTCAAGCACTGTATAATGTCGCTAAAGCATATAGTGTGTTTGATCAAGAAGTTGGCTACTGTCAAGGCTTAGCGTTTATTATTGGATGTTTGCTGTTACATGTAACTTTATTTTTAAAGGGGTAACAATAGCAACTAATATACGTTTTAGATGTCTGAGGAAAACGCGTTTTGTGTGTTAATCAAATTAATGGGCAAATATGGCTTAAGAGGTCATTTTACACCTAGAATGGAAACCTTACATCAACATATGTATCAGTTTGATAATGTGTTTCAACAAAAGCTGCCTGTAATACATCGGCATATGGAAGCAGAGGGAGTTACACCCTCCATGTATGCATCACAATGGTTTATTACACTATTTTCATACCGCTGTCCTATTGAAATCTCCTTCCGGGTCATTGATCTATTATTAGTGGAAGGATCCCAAATCTTGATACAAATTGCACTTGCTCTTATCACGCGTAACCAAGAAAAAATACTGAAATTGAAGTTTGAATCTTTGATTGAGTTCCTATGTCATGGTGTATTTGAGGTTTTTGGTGAAGATGGAGATGGGTTTATGGAAGATGTCTATCGTGTAGAGTTACCTGCTAAATTCATGGCTTTATTAGCGCAACAATATACAGGGGAAGAAGAAAACCGAGATAGTCGATCGATATCACAAGAAGATAATTTGCGACGTATCAACGGACAGCTTTCAGAACACATTCGGTCGGTTGAGAGTCAGTTGCAAGTGCTGAGAGTCGAAAATAAAGATATCACACAGCAAATCATCCAAAGTAAAATGGATAGCGCAAGAAATGAAGAAGAAAAGCAGCAATTACGACATGAATTGACACGAGTGAAAGCAGAATTTGAGAAATATAAGCAAGACATGGCTGTTCAATTCCAAGAAAAAGTGAATGAACTTGTGAATGAAAATAGAAAACTAGAAGCAAGCAATTCACATTTAGCTAGTCAACTCACAGATACAGAGGCAATGTTGATTGAGATGAAAATGTCGTTTGCAGAAAGAGAGAATGATTTCGAAACGCTAAAAAGACAGCTAAAAGAAGCTAGAAAATAATAAAAAAGACGTCTTTTTGTTTATATACGCTTAAGGAGGGTCAGTCCCATAAGTCTTTGCCTATGTTAAATGAAGCTTTTATATTTCCGTCGATGTTTTTCACTCTCATATATGTCTAGAACGTGTTTAAGGAAGACAATTCTATTAATACGTTATTTATCATTGAGTGTGTAGCATTTTGTGTTAAGGCGAGTATTAGTGATCATAACTGACCGTAAATTACTCTCATTTCTCTTACTAGATCTCTACAATCATTGTTACAATCGACCTTTTTTTTTTAAATGAATACTTTTGGTATTGTTGTGCCGCGTTTCATGAAGAGAAGGTACTTAAATACACGCCAAAAAATTGGACGCGTACTCGAATCAAAACATTCATTCTTTGTAGTGATCAATTGCTGAATAAGCTTGAGGAATTAAGAGAAAAGTCTTTTTTTTTTTTTTCTTACCTTATAAAGAAGCTTTTTTTTTTTGCACCAGTGTTAGCAACATTGAAGTCCTTGGGCGATAGTTGAGTATGAACCAAGTGCTTCGTTGTCTTTTTATAGAGCCTACCTGTAGCAGAAACCATTAAAATGTACTTATCTGAGAAAAAAAAAAGGCTTAATTTATACCTTTCAAAAAAAAAATTCATGCGTGCCTGGGGCTGAAACGTTTCAAATTTCCTCTCACGTTTCAGGAGAAGGTTGCCTTTTTTTTGCACGTGTGTTGTATCGTTCAGTACGGCTCAGGGAGCAATAAGATTGTTTCTGTATACACATTGACACTGAAGAACTGCACGCAACACGTCTAAAAGAACTTGAGTAATAACACGATTGTCTTAATTCTTTACAGTTGATTTTGCCCATGCAACAATAGAGATTTCGTTTAGGGTTAGCAAATAATAATTTATTTTTTTCAATAATTAGCGTTCTGACTTTTGGTTTAAAAAAAACTAACGTGCTGAATCTCATTACAAAATATAATGAGCGCATATTGTTCCAACTGGCACTCTGTTACTAATGAATGTGGTGATAAACATCTCTCTTTTTTGACAGTATTCATTCATGAGCCTAATGTTAGCTGCGAATCTACGTCAAAGAATTATATCAAATAGGGAATGGTCTTATACTTGAAATTTACCCTAATTGTTGTGTTTAGTTCTATCATCTGATCTTCTTCGAGTAATGATGATAAAGATGAATGAGACCCGCTAACACCTTATCGATCATACAGTTAAGGGTATATTCTAAGCACCATATAATGCATTATAAAGCTCTTCAAAAAGAAAGGGATGCCCTCATAGTGTAGATGGATAATTGTCAGATAAGTGCATTGTTGTCTATTATAGTAGACTACTGCAGTGATATATTTTACGTTCAAGACGTTAAATATTGGTAGCATACTCCCTTTCGTTATTTTCTTGTAATTAAAGGCTTTTATATCTATTCTCAAACAGGAAATTGATTATACGATGCCAGCAAGCGTTATTGGTGCAGACCTTGTAACTTTGCGCCACAATCATGTTATATACGCCAAAGGAAATTTCCGAATTAATCTGTCAGACTCTTCAGACTAAACCTATAAATTGGAAGAATAACTATTACTCGCCTTCAATTGTTAATAATTTGGTCTTTCTTTCTTCTATTTTGGGACAAACCATGTACGAGCCATCATACTCTTATACACCGCAAGAAACATACCATCAAAAATCAACTGATGACCCTTTACTAGTAGGTATATCATTTGTTGGTCTGCCTTTATTAATCAGTTGGTGCAAGATTGCAGGTTACGTTTTAAGCGGCCTAACAATACTTTTTGTAATCATTGGTACAATTATGGGCTTAAAACTTTATATAAAACATAAGGCCAAAAAATTGTTGATTGAACAAGAGTATAAGGGCTTTTTCATATCAAAAGGCAACGTGAATGCTAACATTAATGACCAACAGATTATAATTGGCAAAAAAGACGATGATGACGCGAACAAAATCATATCAATACTCGGTCCTAACTCAGTGTTTTTAATGTCTGTACAGGAAGCGATCCATAAAAATCCACATGTATCATGTCAAATTATTGCGTAGTATTTCGTTTTACATTTCTCTATTATACCCACCAATATATTTACACACATCAACTGCATCACTTCGATTGATTTCAGAATAATAAAAGGAAGCACCAGTATCGCTCATGTTGTTGTTATATTCGCCCACATTTTTTTTTTTTTTTTTTTTTTTTTTTTT
>JNEK01002944.1:0-16562 GCA_000697295.1 Mucor indicus B7402
TTTCCCGTTTTTTTTTTTTTTTTTTTTGTATTTAAATAAAATGATGTGTGTTTTTTTTCCTCTTCCTCCGTCACTTTCTTTTTTTTTTTTCCTGTACTTTGCTTTTTGTTTTTTTTACATTATTACAAAGATGTTTGTTGTCAAAAGAGGTAAGCATACAAAGAAAGGAACAAAAAGGGAAAGTTTACTAAAAATGAGATACATTTAGACGGTCGTAAAGAAAAAGTTGCATTCGACAAGGTAACTATAGAAACCTACTTTTGCAAGTAATTGTAACTCATTGTTATCCAGATTACTGCAAGAATTAATAAATTATGCTATGGTCTTGATACTAATTATGTAGACCCTGTTGTGGTAGCACAAAAAGTCATTTCCGGTGTTTACGAAGGCATTACCACTGTCATGCTTGACACGTTAGCTGCAGAAACAGCTGCATACATGACCATCACTCACCCCGACTATGCCATTCTTGCTGCTCGTATCGCTGTCTCCAATCTACATAAAGAAACCCATAAGGTTTTCTCTGACGTGATTCAAGACTTGTATGATTATATTAATCCCGAAAACAATAAGCACTCTCCTATGATTTCTGACGAAGTCTACAAGATTATCATGGACAATGCCGATAGACTTAACTCTGCCATTATTTATGACCGCGACTTTAACTTTAACTTTTTCGGTTTCAGAACACTTGAACGTTCTTACCTTTTACGTATTAATGGTAAGGTGGCTGAAAGACCTCAACACTTGTTGATGCGTGTCGCTGTTGGTATTCATCAAAGCGACATTGAAGGTGCTATCGAGACATACCATTTGATGTCTCAAAAGTACTTTATTCATGCTAGTCCCACTTTGTTTAACTCTGGTACCCCTCGTCCCCAACTTTCTTCTTGCTTCCTCTTGAGTCCCAAAGAAGATTCAGTGGAGGGTATCTTTGAGACTCTCAAGATTTGTTCCAAGATCTCTAAAAGTGCTGGTGGTATTGGTTTAAACTTGCACAATATCCGTGCAACTGACTCTTATATCTCTGGCTCCAACTCTACTTCACACGGATTATTACCCATGCTCAAGGTGTTTAACAGTACGGCTCGTTATGTGGACCAAGGTGGCAACAAGCGTCCTGGCGCTTTCGCCATGTATCTTGAACCCTGGCATCCAGATATCTTTATGTTCTTGGATCTTCGTAAGAACTTTGGTCGTGATGATATTCGTGCTAGAGACATGTTCTACGCCCTTTGGATTCCTGACTTGTTCATGAAGCGTGTCGAAGAAAATGGTAGCTGGTCCCTCTTCTGTCCCAACGAAGCACCCGGTTTATGCGATGTGTGGGGTGAAGAATTCGAAGCACTTTATGCCAAATACGAAGCTACTGAAGGTCTTGCGCGTGAAACCATCCCTGCTCAAAAGCTTTGGTTCGCTATCTTGGAAGCACAAACTGAAACCGGTAACCCTTTCATTCTCTATAAGGACTCCTGTAACCGCAAGAGTAATCAGCAAAATTTGGGCACAATCAAATGCAGTAACTTGTGTACTGAAATCCTTGAATACACCAGTCCTGACGAAGTCGCTGTTTGTAACCTTGGTTCACTTGCTTTGCCCTCCTTTGTCAACAACGGTGTCTACGATTTCAAAAAGCTCCATGAGGTCGCTAAGGTCTTGACTAAGAACTTAAACAAGGTCATTGATATCAACTATTACCCTGTTGAAGAAGCACGTCGCTCCAACATGCGTCACCGTCCTATTGGTCTGGGTGTACAAGGTTTAGCTGATGCGTTCATCTTGATGCGCTATCCTTTTGAATCTCCTGAAGCTAGAAAGTTGAACTTGCAAATCTTTGAAACCATTTACCATGCCGCTTTGGAAGCCTCTTGTGAACTCGCTGCCAAATATGGTACTTATGAGACCTACGAAGGCTCTCCTGCATCCAAGGGTATCTTGCAATACGACATGTGGAACGTCACACCTACCGATTTATGGGATTGGGACACTTTGAAGGCCGATATTGCTAAACATGGTATTCGTAACTCACTCTTGTTGGCTCCTATGCCTACTGCCTCTACATCTCAAATCCTTGGTTTCAACGAATGTTTCGAGCCCTATACATCCAACATCTATATGCGTCGTGTTCTTTCTGGTGAATTCCAAATTGTCAACCAATGGCTTCTCAAGGACCTTGTTGAACTTGGTCTTTGGAACGATAAGATCAAGAATAAGATTATGAACGACGACGGTTCTGTCCAGGGTGTACCTGAAATCCCCAGCGACTTGAAGGCGCTTTACAAGACCGTGTGGGAACTCTCTCAACGTACAATCATCGATATGGCCGCTGATCGTGGTGCATTTATTGATCAAAGTCAAAGTATGAACTTGTTTATTGGTAAACCTAACATGGGTCGTTTAACTTCTATGCATTTCTACGCGTGGAAGAAGGGTTTGAAGACCGGTCAATATTACCTCCGTATCCGTCCTGCTGTAGATGCTATCAAGTTCACTGTGGATCAAACTGTTATTGAAAATTATGATGTTGAAGAAACCACTGAAGAAGATAGACAACAAAAAGAATCCGACTTGGTTGAAACTGAAGTCAAAAACAAGATTTCTTATGTCTGCACTGATGAAATCTGTGTTAGCTGCAGTGGTTAAAACCTGTCCCCCTTTCTCCATTTTTCATCTTATATTGTACATATTCCTCATTCAAAATAAAGAAAAAAAAAACATAGCTTTACATTTTATTTACATCATATAGTAATACACATTTCGTTAATTAAGCAAGTAGACTTTAGTAAAAGTCATAGTAGTTGTTGTAGTTGTAATAAAATACATAGACGATGGATAAGAGCACAAGGCAAGTAAGGACTAGATAATATTATATTAGATTAAAAAAGCACCTGTCTTTTTTTTTTTTTTTTTTTGGTTTACCTGTATAGAGCCAAGGATACCAAATATGAGAACGTACACGCCTTGTGATTTGTTCGTATTTCTGTATAGTCCCTTTCAAAAAGACATTATGCACAGATACTCTTTCTTGTAAGTGCGATATTCTTTGCCTATCCTTATTGAATTCGGTAATAGAGTCTGCGAGTTGCTGATTCACAAAATCAAGTATACGTTCCAGCGAATGAAACTGAATGTTCAGAGTAGTCTCCATCAGGTGGTCAAGGGATTGGTCCAGTTCCAACAGCTGATGTGTATAGCTGGAAATATCTTGTTTGATTCTGTCAAGTTCAGATACTTTATCTTGAAGATGTTCCATTTTTTGAACGATATCGTATTTCAAGCGATTTATCACTGTTTCTGCCGAGAAACCCTCATGGTCATTGTCAATCAATGGAGTATTATTTTGCTGTTTGATGCGTACAAGGTTAAGAAACATTTTCTTTTCATACAAGCACCTAGCTGTCAATCGCAAAGTCGTGTGTTTTGTGTTTAAAATAAGAGTGGTATTGTTGAGTCTATTCTCATCTTGACTGATGGTACAAGGAGCATGGATCCAACCTTGAGCGAGATTAGGTTCATGTTCAATGACATCGCTTAATGTGACCTTGATGTTTTGTCTTACTTCCTCCTCCTCTTCTTCCTCTGGTTCTTCAAATGCTAATGTATGCTTCCATGAATTGAACATGGATTTGATTTGATGAGGTTTGACATGTGACTGAGGAGGTAAATTAGGAGTAGGAGCATGATGGAAATAAAGAAAAGCAAGACGAGAATGAACAGGGAAAATGGCTATGGTTTTCTCAAGGACACGAACAAGTACATAGGAATGCATATCTGGCCAACGAAAACAAAAAGTATCCATCACATTTGCATTAAATTTTTTTACGTTAGTGGGTTGTGGTTGTGGTTGATCATTTGCCTTTTTCTTTTTAGTGTTTGTTACCCAATGACGTGTGTGTGCAAATCGTGCATATGGGTCAATGTACATAGCATTCATTACAAATATATAAAAAAAAAAAAAAAAAAAACGAGCAAAAAAAAAAAAGTCAAAAATAAAACAATTGAGTTTAAATAAGACACGAATGATGATGATTTTATGTACAAACAAAATAGAATAATAAATAAATAATAATAATAATAATAATAATAAAAGGTATATATAATTAGATGATAGTCCATTGACCAGCTTCTTGAGAATGAGTATGAATATGATAGGATAAAGATTTACCAATAGGATGCATATAACCGTCTTGTTTAGATAGTATTAAAGGCAGTTCAAAGTAACGTGTGCCATTTGGTTTTGTCAAGAATAAGTCATGATTAGATAATAGTATATCTTGTATATCTGGCAAGTAAACCAAACCATTGGATTGTACCTTTATTGGACCTATAGATTGACCTAACCATATATCTTGTTGTTGTTCAGTAGTCATATTTAATTTTAATGCATGTATGTGAGAAAGATATTCAATATGAATTGGGTAAGGGATGATGGATCTTGGTTGAGGAGGTGAAGGAGGTGGCGATAATTGTCTTTCAATAAGTGAAGTTGGGTGTTGAGGATGGTGGTCTTGAAATTGATATTCTGACTTTGTTATACCAACAATAGTCCAGCAATGACAGTCATCTATGAGTTCTTGCTGTTGATCTGTAGGTATGACTTTTTTTGTAGAATAAGTGTAATCAATCCAGGCATTTGTATTGTTGTTGTTGTTGCTATCTTGAGTATCCATAGCAACTCCATTGGCATTTAAATAAAGAGGATTTTCATTGGTTGAAGAAGCAAGTTGTAAAGCAATTTTATGCATTTGACTGACTACGCTACAGGAATTATGTATAATTTGGCCTCTATCCACTTTTTTAATGATTAAGGAAGGAGAGCAAGCACCAGTGCGAGTATCTTTTAAAATGATTTCAGTGCCATAAGTAATCGGAGTAGAAGAGACAACGACTTGTGTGTGTTGAGGTTGTGGTTGACTAATGACGATAATTTCAAAAGGAGACCAGGAGGCATGTTTTGCGCATAATTGATTATTGTCAGAAGTTAAATATTTTGTTCTTACAGTTTGGGAATTTATGCGATTAAATAAAGAGACTAAAGAATGAGAGAAGAGACAGGTAGATACATTACGTGCCTTTGAAGTCTTTTTTGAAGGTTTTGATATAATTGAGATTGGGTTTGTAAAGAAAGATTGGTGTTGATGGTTGATACGCAAACTGAATTGTTTTGCCTTTGCAGTACCCGTAACAAATAAATATTTAAAAGAACCTTTATCTTGATCATCTAAAGTGGTGCGTTGTTCCAATACTGGACTATTGCTGTTGTTTTCGCATACAACTGACATTGAAATCATTGCATTTTTCTGTTGATTGTTCTTCATTTGTACAATAGGTGGAGGGCATAAAAATCTTTTTTCAGAGCCATATGATTTTTGAGCCACAGATGCATGATAGCATGTTAATTCTGTTGTTGTTAAAGAAGAAGAAGCTAACTCAAGTGGTGATTGTGGTGGAGGTGAAATAGGAGGTGGGCAATGTCTTTTGATTGGTCTATTATCCAAAATAGACTCAATTGACATTTGTGGTGAAGAAGGTCTTTTTCTTTGTTGTTGTGGGTTGGGTAATAAGATGGGATGAGCATTATCAATTGCGTTTAAGAGTGATTCCATAGGCGTCATTTTTACAGAGAAAGAGAAAATAAAAAAAATAAAAAAAAAAAAAATTGAATTCTTCTATTTATTTAGAACGAAAATAATAAGGGAGAGTATTTACTGATAAGATTGATCTTATCACGTGGGAGTTTTTACCAACTTTACTTTAATATATATTTATTATTTTTCCCAGGCAGTTATTATCATATGAAAACAAAAAGTCCTCTCTTAAAGATAAGGCTGCTACTAACTATTAGTTACAAACTATTCATCTCTTATTTTATGTTGATTAAATACAGTTATGTAATAAAAAGGCGATCAACGAATTATAGATTGATGATGTATAATAGCGATTCCAAATATGGAAACTGATAAGAAACTCGAATCTTATTCGCTTTAGATTTTTTGACAGGCTAATGCTCCTCCATCTCATGTGATGGTAAGCCGCTGCCATTACCCTATTTGGTACAATTATATACAATTTTTACTTTATCGTGAGAATTTTTGATAAGAAACTGGGTTACACAATGATAAAGGATTTTTGGTGATTTAATAAGGAAATTCTACAAAAGCATTTTCGATTCGCCATGAGACCTCGAGTCATTACACGGCCCGAAAATTAGCAATATATTCAATAAGCACAATATTGAAATTAGTAGATATGTATCGTTTACTATATACTCAAATAAACTTGCAAACGCTTACCTAGAATTAGCTTACGTGGACAGGCTACCAAAGTCAGAGAGTACTTATCTTGTAATTATAACATCAAGAAGCCACACAAGCAGGTTTTTTCTTCGATTGCTATGGTATAGACAATTATATAAGCAGGGTTATCCTTAGTAACTTAACTGACGATAAAAGTGTTACGAGAAAAAAAAAAAAAAAAAAAAGCAACTTGGTCAAAAGGACTATAAGACTGGCAAAGTCGTTCAAGTCGATTCTAAAAACAATTGGAGAGATGAAAGCCTCTTGTTTAAAGCACTTTATTGTTATCGTCTATTACGGGAGGTCATTCGTTTTAGCAGTGAAGTTTTTCGTTCCAAGGAGCTTATTGGTTGTAATATCCCTTTATTCTTCACTGAGGCATAAATTGTCTTTTATAATCATGTATAAATAAGTAGTATAAAATAGAGTGTTTACATTTTTACCTTTAAATGATCACTTAATTCTTCTTCGTTATCATGTTCGATATGTTCTAATATGGTTGCCATTGTATTTTCACAGAACAGTTGACATGTCATTTTAGTGTGATTGCTTGAAACCATTAAATAAAGGTCTGTATTTAACAGCATGATCGAATATGTAATTGTATAAATCACATCTAAACAATAATAAAGATGAATAACTACCTAGTTATAATCAGTCATTTCAACTACCTGGTGATTTATAAAGTCTATGATAATCTCTATTTATGTTCCAATATTTATATGAAAATGCCTCTAATATACGATCTATCTCTTGTGCTTCAGCTTTAAAATAAAGTTTGGAGCACAATTTCCTTTTATGCATGAATGAGCAACAACAACTCGTCTAAACTATAATTTTACTACCTGAATGCCTCTTCTATTGTTAAATTGTAAAAATCAAATCGATCTAGATAATGCAATAAGATTTTATGATGAAACGCATCACTATAATATTGATAAATATTCATGCAATAGAATGTAAGATAAGGAAATTTGTTACAGCTTGCCAAGGTAGGAGGCGATGTTTTTCTTTGACGTAAATTGTTCATTTTCTAGCCAGAGAGAATCAACAATCATTTGGATTTCTTTATAATCATTATCTGATGGTCGTCTAGGTAACAGTAAGTTTTCAATAGATCCAAATATGTTATCATGGCTTGACCATAACGATAATTCATTATTGAATAAATTAGCCCAATCAATTTTAGTGGCAGATTTATCTTTCTTTTGCCAGTCAATTAAAGACTTTCTGATTTCTTCATCAATGACTTGTGTTTTATTATTTGTATTCTTTCGAAGGCTAGTAGATCGTTTTGGTGGTATTAATTTTGGGACAGGAGGTGGTAATGCTTCTGCTTTTTGTTTTTGCTGTGGTAATGAAAGAGACCTCTATAATAGGAGTTGGTAAATTAAACCTTCCTTTTATATTTAGTTTACCTTTCTACTACCGCGCTCATTGATTGACAGTGTTGCTATTGGTTTCGATGCTAAGAGTGAATTAGATCTAGATAAGGGTGTTATTGTTTTAGCGGTTGAAAGCGAGCTAGATCTCGTTAATCTCGGTTGTGATGAAAGAGAACTCGATCTTGCTAATCTCGGTTGTTGTGATAAAAGGGAGCTAGAGCGGCTTAATGTCAATGTCGTGTTTGGTGATGGAGCCTCATTTCTATGCATTAATGAATGACTTCTCTTTGGTACATTATTCAGTGACATTGTTTTATTAATATTAAAAAAAAACTCCCTCTCAAATAATAATTAAAAAAAGAAGGCATAAGTATCGTGGTACTCTGGGGCGGGGAAAGTTAGTAGTCTACATACTTGATTTATATGTAGTTCACGTGTTTATTTTATTTCAACATTTTCAATCTTCTTTTTTATGTTCAATTTCTGTCACAGTACCTTGCTTAGTGTGGTAAAATTCTGAGCAGATAGTAGTGTCACGTATACTTGCGTTTGTATTTGGAGCAGGTTTATGGTTTTCATGAAGAGCTGTTTCACAGATGGTGTTGGCTAGTGCACCAGATAAATGATTTTTTGTTGGCTCAAATGTATCTATCTTTTGCTTTTGAGCATCATGGATGACTTTAATAGGATTGCCAAAGCGAAGTGAAAATTCATTGTCCTCCATAATAGGGTCTCTGTTTTCGACAGCGCGATGATGATGTGGTGAGTTGGGTGCAGACATTATATTAGATAATCAAAGAAAGAGAGAAAAAGATAAAATAATAATATATTCACTAGACACCAAGTGAAAATTTTGTTATTTATAGCGCCATCATTGATGATGTTGACTGAAACATTGTTTTTTTTTTTTTTTTCTTGTGACTGGAAGAAGCCTTTTTCGTAAATCGGATAAGCCAAAATGAAAGACTTATCATTTCTTGAAATTTGACAGAGTACAAAGACTTGAAAAAGAGGATGGTCGTTTCAACCAAATTGGTAGGATCTTTTTTTTTTTTTTTTTGTTGGCATGTGCAGTTATTCAAACCCAAGGATTTTCACAGCGTTCGTTGAATGCAAATAATGTAAAAAAGTTTTTTCTCCTTTCTGATAACCACTTTTTTGTGGGCCCATATCATCTGTATTCGTAACAATATCTTCACCGTGCGATCCAGAAAATGTCATGAGATAATTTTTGTTGCACAATGATATTTTAGTGCAGAATCTTTAATTTGCATTGTATGACACTAATCCTTATAACCCTGCTGCATATTTTTTTTCCTCAGACTAAAACAGCAACAAAAACGATGTTGCCAGTTTGTATACGAGGTTAGCAGGCCGTTTTAGGTATCTTATTAGGTGGCCATAGATTACCACCATGCGTTTCCATGACACTTTTTATTCCATGGTAACGGATAAAAGATAAATTTCTGTATTTAAAACTTCAACGAATTACATCATTTTTTCTGTCTGACATTTTTTTTTTCTTTTTCATTTTTACCCCACTTCTTACATAGGCCAATGGCAATAAAGAGGGACGGGGAGGATGCACCAAATCATAAAACAAATCAAGCTCCAGGAATCAAGTAATACTTTTTGTAAAAAAAAATAAAGTCATCATTATAATATGATAAATATGAATTTTTTTTGATAGTTTTCATTTCAATTATTAAGCAAAAATATGTCTATTGAGGAGAATTTTTGACACCTTACCATAAGTGAAAATGCGGAGAATATACCAAAACCTTATAATTGTTTGCATGGGAAAGACCTTTATTGATTTCACAGACAAAACAGTGTAAAGAATGAAAATAAAGATTTTGACCGGAAATTTTATATCCAATGAGTTGCTAGCTTTCTTTTCCGTGGTGATGTCAACGATTCTATGCAGGATATATGTATATAAAGAAACTTGTTTTTCTTTTTTTTTTTTTTTTAACTTTCCTTCTTCATAGTGCCCTTTATTATGAAAAACAAATTTAATGCGTATCGGTATTTTAGGGGTGGTGATTTGGTCTTGATGATCAATTTAGCTGCTGGTCTCAGTATTTTCTTCTTTGGTGTAAGTGCAATATTACGGATCAGGATTTTTATACTCATCTATGTGCGTAGTATGATCAAGGTGTGATGAGTGGTGTGAATATTTCTCCTGACTATGTTGATCTGATGGGTCTTCAATCTAACGAAGCATTGCTTGGTGGTATCGTTGCTGTTTACTATTGTGGCACATTAATTGGTGCCTTAATGGGTGGGTGGATTGGTGACAGAATTGGTCGTATTAAGACAGTCGTATTGGGATCTGCAATCGGTATCTTTGGCGCCTGTTTGCAATGCTCTGCACAAAATGTTGCATGGATGATCTGCTCTCGCATCATTACGGGCGTGGGTACTGGTCACTTAAATGCCATCGTCCCTGTCTGGAGTGCAGAAACATCACATCACACCTCCCGTGGTAAAATGATTGCTATGGAATTTACACTGAATATTTTTGGTGTTGTCGTCGCCTATTGGCTGGCTTATGGTCTGTCGTTCACTGAAGGCAGTTTGAGATGGCGTTTCCCTATTGCTTTCCAACTCATTCCCTTGATTGTTTTGGCTATCGGTATCAACTTCTTCCCTGAATCACCTCGTTGGCTTTTGAAGAAGGGCCGCACAGAAGAAGGGCTGGAGATTTTAGCTGCACTCCGTGGTGATGGTGATCCCAACCATCCGGACGTACAAAAAGAGTATAATGATATCGTTACTGCCATTAAAGAAGAAGAGGAAGAAGGTGAACCTGGCTACTTGAGTATGATTCTGAAGAAAGACAAATTGAACATTGCTCGTCGCGTCCATTTATCCGTTTGGTTGCAAATCATTCAAGAACTCACCGGCATCGGAGTCATTACTGTGTACGCCCCTCTTGTCTTTGCCAGCGCTGGTTTCTCCAACAGCACATCCCAAATGCTGTCTGGTGTGAATAATATAACATACATGTTGTCTACCCTTGTCGCTGTTTTCACTTTAGACAAATGGGGTAGACGTTTTACGCTGTACTACGGTGCTGTCTGTCAAGGTATCTCTCTTATTCTTGTTGCTGTATTGACCAAGCCCGACATTATGGCTCAAAATCCTCGTGCGTATGGTATTGGCGCCACATTCTTTACATTTGCTTACACTGCTTTCTTTGGCATGACATGGTTGACAGTACCCTGGCTTTACCCTGTTGAAATTTACCCTACCAAGGTCCGCGCTAAGGGCGGTGCTTGGTCTGTTGTTGGCTGGTCCATTGGTAACGCTCTTGTGATGGAAATCACTCCCCCCATGATTGAAGGCATTGGTTGGATTACTTTCTTGATTTTTGGTGCATTCAACTTCATTGCTATCCCTATTGTTTGGGCTTTGTACCCTGAGACAAGTAACAAGACCCTGGAAGAATTAGATATTGTCTTCTCCACAAAATCTTTACTTGTTTGGAATGCTGAAAAGGAGTTAGCAGAAGCCAAACATAGTGACTTTGAAACAACGGAGGTCTATCATCATGATGAAAAGAAGTTAGACGATAATAGCAGTGGTGATGACTTGTCCAAATAATCTTTATTTTTTCTTTACTTTATATCTGTAACTAATTTCTTATTGTATTTATCTTGTATTATTGTATTACTAAATTAATAAATATTGACTTTTCCACTACAGGCAATGAGTGATTTTAGTTTTTTAAGAGGTTTCTCAGACAAGCTAGACTGTTTCATACTTGTTTTCAGACTTAATATATAACCTAATACTTTCAATTCTGATCAGGCATTGAGTCTTTCTACATCAAACAAGTATTCGTCTTACAGAGAAGGGGTCCGGGGGAGTTGTGCCAGCCTTGTCTGCGTAGCCTATATAAGATACTGAGTAGTATCGCAGCAATAAAAGACAACTTCCCCATGCTTACTAATTTTCAGTCACAAAACTCTTTAATTGAGGACAAGATGGAGCATATACTACGTCAAACGTTGCTTATACCAAACCTTTCGAAATCAAATAACTTGGCTTGAACTTTACGCATTGAAATGTCACTATTTAGCATATCTCCTACTAGACCATATCAAAGCAAAGAAATTATCTGAAAAATGTTATACAAAAGAAGTTCCTCTTTCTTGATGCGACGAAGTTTATTCCTGCCAAAACTGCAGGCGGGAGCTATCAGTTGAAATTAGGATAAGAGTGCCGCCAGTTAAAATTAGGATGAGAATGTGATCCGAGCTGGAATAATTTTTACCAGAGCCAAGCAGAGGTCCAAAAATGAAGGTGCAAAAAATTAATCCGGAGTGCAGTGTAAGTGTTAACTTTTTACCGGAATGGCAGTTCAGTGAATACAGCTTGTATTTACAAGAAAAAAGAAGTAATCGTACCAATAACAAAGCCCGTTTAGAGAATGATGTATTTTGCAACCACTTTATGATTAATAGTTTGAAACTTATGTAAGCAATTGTAATTCGACTTCTGCATATAGCATTAATAAAAAAAAAAGACTATAGACTGTTCAGACGAGCTGATATCAATGGTTTTCAGATTCAGTTCTGTCGAATCACCAAGCTGTATATACGAGCTTATGGAAATGAAAATATGTTAAGGAATATACAATGTTGCAGTCTGTCAATAGAAGCCTGTCTATAACAACTTTGTTATAATAGGATGAAAAAGGGACAAAAGCAAAACGCAAACAGTAGCCATTCAAACGTAAAAGAAGAGTCACATAATGGTACTTGGCGAGTTGACTCTTATATTCCATGGCTCAGGCTATTTAATGGTCGTGCAATCTATCAAAATTACCAATACCTTTGGGCAGGCATGCATGACTTACACGTAATGATGCAAAAGTACCGTTAGTATAGCAATTGCCCTTGTTATCAGAGCGATTACTCATGGCTTAAGTAAGCTATTTATTTACTTTCTTCTTGGCTTACCTCTGGTTAAGAAAGGGTCAGAAAGTAGAGGAGTGACCGATACCGACTTTGAACTCAGTTGATTACTAATGATGGCAATATAAAATACACCCATATGAAATCGTTTTTTTTTCCTTTTTCTTACAATAAAAAAAAAACAACTTATTTTGACAATATGCGCGCAGTTCTCGTTAAGCAACCTGGTTAGTTAAAACTAGTTTCTTTTGTGGAGGCTTGTTGGAAACTAATATTCGCGTTTTTAGGTGATTCCACTCAACTTGTTCTTGGTGAATTCGAAAAACCCACTCCTAGTGACACTCAAGTTTTAGTCAAAGTAAGTGACTAAAGAAAAACTCACACAACGTTTTTTATTTTAAACGCGAAAATATAGGTAAAATGTTTTGCACTCAATCGTATGGATATTTTGCAAAGAGAGGGTAAATATCCTGTACCAATTTCTGCCAGTCCTCTTTTAGGTGTTGAAATTTCTGGTGTCATTGAAAAAGTTGGCTCAAAAGGTAAAGATATTTCTTGTCTGTCATTACGAAGCTAACGTAAGCTTGGTAATATTAGTAACCAAATTTAAGGAAGGTGAAGCAGTGTTTGGTTTGATGCCTGGTGGCGGTTATGCTCAAGTAAATTCCAGATTTTTTTTTTTTCCTTGTAACAACAACTAATACTCATCGATATTAGTATGCTGTTATTGAAGAAGCCTTAACTCTTCATAAACCCGATAATCTCTCCTTTGAAGAAGCTGCTGGTATTCCCGAAGTTTGGTTTACTGCTTATCAAGCGTTATTCCTTGTGGGTAAATTGGAAAAAGGAAAGCGTGTGCTCATTCATGCAGGTGCTTCGGGTGTTGGGATTGCTGCAATTCAACTTGCCAAAGATTTTGGATCGTAAATAATACTTTAATAATGATAGCAGCAAGAATCTAAACATTATTTTTTATTGTAGTACTGTATTTGCTACTGTCGGATCAGACGAAAAAGTCAAATTCTGCGAAAGTATTGGTGCCACTAAAGCTATCAACTACAAAACCGAAAATTGGTCTGATGTTGTAAGTTAATACAATGCAGCAATAGATATGCACTTGTCTAAGCTCCCTTCTTTTTAGATTTTGAAAGAAACTGATAACAAGGGCGTTGATCTTGTCATTGATTTTATTGGCAGAGATTATTGGAACCAAAATATGCAAGTCTTGGGACAAGACAGTTGCATCGTCATTTTGGCTTACATGAGTGGTAACTATTCGACCCCACAAAAAGTATTCTAATGCAAAGACTTATCATTATAATAGGTGCTGTTATCGAAAACTTTGATATTACTGTCATGCTTCGTAAGAGAATCAGAGTAAGTTAAAAAAAAAAAGTTAAAATCTGGAGATATTCTTTAACACGTTTACATTAGATTGAAGGCTCTAACTTACGTGGCCGCTCAGTACAATATCAATCCGATTTACGTGATGCTGTATATGAAAACGCTGTTGTTCATTTAGCAAAGCATGAAAGTAACTTCAAGGTTTATATTGACAAGGTATTCGACTGGGAAGATATACAAGACGCTCATCGTCTTCTCGAAAGTAATCAAACAATGGGCAAAATTATTGTTAAAGTCACTGAAAACCAGTAATAACCCCAGTCGATATAAACACATATATAATAAACCATTTTTACTCGAAATATACGTTCGCTTGTCTGTTTTTTTTTTACAACTTTTTTATATAAATTTATTCAATGTTTCTACTGAATCAAAATAAAATCATTTATTTTTCCTATTGAAATCGTGTTAATAAAAGCGTGTATCTAGACAAAAAAGACAACTTACAGGAATTTCGACTTCACCAGCATCAATAGCAGCACAAAGGTCCTTGGGGTTTTGACCATCGACGGTACAGCCGACAGAGAAAGCAGTACCAAGGATTTCCTTGACGGTACCAGAGAGTTCACGAGCCAAAGACTTGAAACGCATGGTACGGGCAATTTCAATAACGTCTTCAAGAGAGATGTTGCCACTGTGCTTGATGTTCTTTTCCTTCTTACGGTCACGGACGGGTTCCTTGAGAGCCTTAATGACTAAAGAAGAGGCAGAGGGAACAACGGAAACTTGAGCTTGACGGTTTTGAATGGTCAATTGAACAGTGACACGAAGACCCTTCCAGTCCTTGGTACCCTTGGCGATATCTTCACCAACCTTCTTGGGAGACAAACCAAGAGGACCGATCTTGGGAGCAAGAGCGGAAGAAGCACCAACTTCACCACCTATATTGATTAAATTAGAATCTCATTTCCATTGTTGCATGTTGCTGTTCTTTTCGCTGCTTTACCGGTGGCACGAAGGTAAATAATCTTAACCTCAGAGGGATCGAACTTGGGAGGCATCTAAATGTTTTTTTTTTTTTTTTTTTTGAGAGGAAGAAATGTCATTCCAAGAAAAAAGCACAAGTTGGAATTAGGAGTTAAATGATATAAATAAAAAGAATGGATTAGTTGGTTAGATGGATACGTCTATAATGGATGGATGTGTTATGTACCTTTAGAACGTGGAGAAAGAAGGTATGTTAGACTTGCGAGCTTCTATCGGCTTTGTTACTGAATAGTGCCGGGCAGCCACAAAGACGAGGAAGGCGGGCTGATTTAATCTCCGCGTATTTCTTTTTTTCTATGTTCCGAAAAGTAAGGTTCTTGGAAGTAAAGTGAGCTTTTCTCCAGCTATACGTATCAAAAGAACAGTAATAATGCTGAACATTTGCAATAATAGTTTCTTTTAATACTACATGAGCGAAATAAGATAACTCTTCTTTCTTTTTTATGGGCATTGCTTTTTGGACTCCCAAAAAAAAGGGGGCACCATTTCCTTGAAAATGACACACGTAGATTTTGCTTTTGTGGACTCCCAAGAAATGAGTCTCCTTTAATCCCTTATTTTTACATTGAGGGAATATACACCTTTTCCGGAAAATAATGGGCAAAAAAGTTGTCGGCCGCCGTGTGTCCAAACTCTTTAAAAACCGGCAAAAATCGAAAATTTGTGGCCCTCCCCCGTTTTTTTTTAGGAGCCCAAATAGACAAATCCCTTTTTTATACGTTCGATAATTGCAGCGACAGGCACCATCTCCTAGTAGGCACTAATAGCGCGTGTTCAGCACTAAAAACACCTCAAAAGATAGCAGGAACAGTTGGTTATAATTAGAGAGCATGCTTTTCATCAATAAGTGTAATGCAACCTTAGCAACTATTTACTTCTATAAATACATCTTCTGTAATACAAACTAAGTGATGCTAGTTCTTATTCTACAATTGTATCTATATTTGAGAGTTTTGAACCCTATCAAGTTTCACGAATCTTCTTTAGCGATAATGAAATAGAGGGAAACAAAAACAGAAAGTCCCTGTCATTCTGTGATAAGACAAGCAAACATATATCACTTAAGAGAACCCCTATTCATTTGGAAAAAGCCATACAACTACCCACCAGTTTTATTACGCATCTCAGCTTTCTGTGCTAATGATATGCCTATGAGCGTTAGTTAAATCTACTACAGCATATACTTTCTAAAACTATCCGAGTTAGTAAAACTATTACTGACTTCTAGGGTGTTACTAGCAGATTACGACGAGTAGAGAGCCTGAAAGAGTCGACTACTGTCACTAAAGTATTCAAAGATCTAAACACATCAATTGTAATTTAATGTATAATAACCAAAAAAAAAAAAATATTCCATTTTGAGCTTACGTTTAAATTTATGAATTTTATTAAAAATTAAAAATTGTTTTACAACAACAATGGTCAAATGAGCACATAGCATTTTTCATCTGCTGAATTGCCCTAACCAGTTCGAAGAGAGAAAAGTATATAAAAAACCCTTCCAAGAGACAAAAGGGAAAATGAAGAAAGAATGGATGTTAAAGGAAGCATAAAAAAAGAATTCA
>JNEK01002945.1:0-18776 GCA_000697295.1 Mucor indicus B7402
CACCTATGTTCCACCTACACCGATTGATGATGATATCAAACCTCGCAAGACAATTCTCGCCTTAGGAAATGCGATGTTTAATGGGAATCTTCGAGGAAACAAAGCATCACCAGTGCGACGCATAAAGGAATCATTGATGAAGCGCTGTGGGGAGACGCTAGACATTTGCTTGATGGACGAGTATCTGACCAGCCAGGTTTGCAACGTTTGTAAAGAACGCAATCTGGAAAATATTACAACAGCCAAGTCAAAGCGAAGAGTACATGCCGTATTGCAGTGTCAGAAACATACTTGTAATACGGTATGAAATCGCTGCAGTCAATAACAACGAGCGCCCAGAAATTTTCAAGCGACAACCTCACCAGTATGATTGATATAACTCTCTCATACTCCTTACAGATGTAAGTATATATACATTCTAAACATATACCAAAATCCTAATCATTATTTTCTTTTTACTCAGGTTTTCTTCTTTTCTAAGGTAAATTCATGACAATACTATAACGCTATCAATAATTAACTTACGTTTGTTTAATTTCCATTTATATTTTTTCTACAATAGGTAAGATAATAGTCCAATAATTAACTCTGATTCGTCTAAAATAATTTTCTTTTTTTCTGAAAATATTTTGTTATTTTCCAAAATAGGTAAGCTAATTGTCTAAAAATTAATTTCAATTCGTCCAGAAAAAAATTAACATCGTCTGAATTTAAAGTAGAAATACTGTAGTCGGGCTACAAAAGTGCATTATAGATGGCGGAAAATAAGGAGAAGCCTTTAAGGTTTATATGTATAGACTGTACATATGATAACTTGCTTAACAGTGACATCCTCGGAATTTGTAATAGAGTTTAATATGAGACGTACGCTTATATGTTGAATTGCAACATCGTCAGTTGTTATCGATAAGGAACTTCTATGTAATCGTATTTTGATTGCATAGTATGATTGTATCTACACAAACTGAATACGCCAATTCATGAACAATACATATTCCGAAAATATACACGGTTAAAATATCTCAAGCTGGCGCATCGACGCACAAACAACACAAAACAAAAACACCTCCTGCTGATAAAAGGATTAGTATAAATAGTGTCGATTGCCGATCAAAATTTAATAAATTTCAATATAATATTGATAATGCAGCATTCTATTTTCAATTGTGCGGCGCCTTCATTTTTTCTAAAGCGGACATTTATTTACGACTTAAGGCCAATTATTTTTGAGAAAACGCCAAATTCCATAAGCCTGACTGTAACAAACTGTAAATATAGTAATAATAAAGTAATACAGTGTAACGACATTATATTTATTTGACAGCTATTAATATCGCAACCTGTTGTACAGCATTGTTCACGGTTAAATGGCACACTCTAAGGAATCAATTTGAAAATAGAATGCCTTTTTAACCATTCAGGAGGTTCCACCTATATCGAGAGTACGTATAAATAAGCTTTTTTAGGATCTTACATACATATACACATAAAAAAATAAAACGTGTAATACCTTCGACCATGGTAAAGAAAAACCCCCCTTTTCAGCAGGATATCCATTTATAATTCGTATTGAACGTCGTGGTAAAGCAAGAAGGTAAACTTTTTCGAGGCTTCCGCCCTGCCAGTGGCCATGTCTACGTAAATCGTCTTCGGAAGCACCATCAATTTCTGCAATTTGAGCACCACTAGCACGACCCGAGTGCGTTTTCTTCGAAATATTTATGCGTAATGCTTTAAATACTCGATTTACAGCATCAAGTTGGCAGTGGCAAGACATAGCCTTTGGATGGGTAGATGTTTTTCATAGCTTTTATATCAAACCATGTCCTATTCGAAGTAAAGTTTGGAAAATCTTCCCAACCGATGTGAAAGCGATAAAAAAGGTACAAAGCAAATGCACCAAAGGCGCAGTGCTCGAAATTTTTATGACGAATGGTTGTAGAAAATTGAATCTTGTTAAATTTGTTAGTTTTACCATGGTCAAGACGAAGCACTAAGGCAGGGCATTTGGGCTCTCCTTCTCCTGGAAAATCAATAGTAAAGACATCAGCTAAGGATAAATCTCGAGTTGTCTCGCTTCTCAAAAGCATGGCATGATTCATTAAGAAGATAAATCTGTCACGAAAGCTACGCTCAGACTGTTCATCGAGATAAAACATGGAGATATCAGTCAAGTTATCCAAACTGTATCCATCTTGACCAGTGTTGTTAGCAGGGTCTTCGTAGTTTTCTCGATTACGGTTGTGTTCTTGCTGATTTTTGTTTTTCAGCCATGAGCGTAAAGCCAAACCTCGCAATTTGGGACTGTCTGGCTCGATAAGTCCTCTTGCTTCTTGAATAGCGTAAAGATCAGAAAGAGCTTTAACGTACATTGACAAAAGTCTCATACGCCAATAGGTATGGTGCACCATCTTCACGCAATGGTTTTCTGCGATTTTCTCTAGGCACTACTACGTCTTCCAAAAAGACTAACGCCTTTGCTTCAGTCACAATTGGGTCATCATGATAGTTTCTAGACATACAGAAGTCCTACAACAAGTTTAGCTTTGAATTAATAATACCCAAAAAAATAATAAAGATCACTACAATAAATTCTTTCTGCTTTAACTGGTAGCTCTTTGTTGTATTTCTAGGTCTGCCCCTTAGTAAAGCATCAAGAGTCTGCTCCAAAATTTGCTTTTCTCTTTCAGAATTAGCAGCATCAGATATTCCTTCTGCAACAGTAGAGCTTTCAGCTCTATCTAAAGCACTTTCACCTCTTTCAAAATTAGGATTAGAATTAGAGATTTGCATATTGTTTGATAAAAATTGATGGATAGTATTTAAAAGTAAAGTGAAAAAAAAAAAAATAGACATCTGTCAAAAGAAATACAGAATAAGGGGTTTCAGACGCCGAAAATGCCATGTAAAACTTCATGTATTTTATTGGGTGACATTCAGTGACAGATTAAGCCTGTGACATGCACTGCGACTGTGCCAAAATTTCTTAAGATACCTCCACTGTATCAAACATTTTAATAGGTAACAAGATGTGTTCATCTCCTTGTTTGAATGCTTCTAATCTATTATTAGAAATGCGAGCAGTGAAGCTACTTGATTTCGCACATACACCTGGTTTTCCAGCAAAAAACCATTGTGCTTTCATAGCAATCAGTTTATCAACAATACCCAAGACACTACGATCTGTTACTGCATTCGGTTGTTCATTTGGAGAGGCATCAATAGGCAGAATGTGCCAGCTTTCAGTGGGTAATTCATCGTAAGGTATTTTCGTGTTGTCAATGGAAGTTAGAGAGATGTTTAGGTGTTGATAAAGGTATTGTATCGCCTCATGATGTTCTGGCTTTAGTTGTTTGTATTGAAATGAGCTTGATTCAGGTCTGGCGCCTGTGGTGTTTAGCAAGTGTGGGTAATCGGTAAGGAGGAAAACATTGGTCATGGTAGCAGATGCTTGTAAATCATTTATTTGGCTTACCAAATTCTTGGCACACGGCATTAAATTAGAAACAGGTTCTAGTCTCTCCATTCGCCAGTGAATAGCAACAAATGGTTTCAACTGAGAAACAATGGCGTCGGTAGTATTCACCCAACGTTGAGCGTAATCGAGCGGCTTTTGTGCAGGTCTATCAGTGATAATCCTGTATCTATAAAAAAAATGGGGGGGGAGGAGTTTTTCATGAGTAATTATTGATTACATAATAATGCTAATGGTGACTACCTTCTATCGTAATAAAGATGGATAACGTCAACTGGAGGAATAGTTTTAGCATCGTGATCTCCAACATAGTCATAATAGTATTCATGCTGCCTTGCTTCATCACTTAGTATGCTCGTCATAATGTTTGTCATTTGAGTAACATTGTGTTTTTGAGTATCCAAAAATTGATAATTGGCAATGGGTCTCCCGTTAAAGTTAAAGAACGAATGGAAGCAGTTTTTGACTTTTGTCAAAAGGGTCGATTTTCTTGTACCTTGAACATAAACTTCTTGCGCAGTCGGTATCACACCAGAATCCTGTCTTTCGGAAAGCCATGCTTTGAATTCATCCATTGTGATGTAGTTGAAGTATGCACGGTTCTTATCTAGCCAGGCTTTATCATAGTAAAATTCAAATGGATTGGCTAAACAGGAGCCTAAATGAGATTTATATACATTGGGCAAAACAATGGTTCTATCTAATTTGCCAGCTAAAAATGCAAGGTGTCTAAAATGCAGCTGTGCTTTTGATTCTAGATTTTTTTAATGTTTGTTATTGCTTAGCAACTTCAAGGACTGATATGGAAGATTGTGACATTTACCTTGTTCTGTGATTGCGATAGGCAAAAGGAAGCGACACCTGTCTCTTTTACAATACTTTTGATCGATTTTTGAATAGATATCTTTGTCATCGTCTTGATTATATACATTTGAGTGGATGACAGTATCATCTTTACTATTTGAAGAAGACCATTGGTAACTGTATTTGACAAGCGGAGGGTACTGATAAGGAATTCTTAGTGTTGGTTCAAGGTATGGTTCAATACGAATAAAATATAAACATGTAGGTATAAATAGAATGAATAAAGCAATAGGTAATAGCTTTTTGTATCCACTCCTTTTATTTAACCATGACAGTTTTTCTTTCTTATGTGATATTAATGAATCTACAGGGGAAGAGGGTAAGCTAGAAGGCATTCCAAATAAATGGAAAAAAGAAAAAAGAAAGAAAAATAAACAAGAGTGGCCGATCCTTTCTTTACCATTGGGTACTTGGTTTATTTTTAGACACCTGTTAAAGGTCTAGGTGATATTAATTAATACAAGTATAAATTGCCTTTTTTTAGACTTTTGTTTTTTTTCCCTCTCTCAAGTAACACCGCTTTTGATTTTTTTGAAACAGCATAATATGACTCCATCTTCTTTATAATTGCTTATTTTCTATGATATGAAACTTTTCTTTTATAACTGGCAACAGTTTTCTTTTATGGACTGAGCTTCAATGATAGTAATATAGAGTTCAAGCTTCTTTAAAAAAGATGAAGTCATTTTAAGCTTTCATAAGCGTCACAAATGATTAAATTACCAAATATGTCTAGTAATTTGTGTGTTGATCCCTTCAAGACAAGAAGCTATTACTCACTGGGTCTAGTACACTCTACTAATGATGTCTTGGCTTTTAAATCCAAAATTTTGTATAATATTACTTCGCGCTTCAAATGCTACACAGAACAGTCGTAGTTAGCCCCTCAAGGGAGAACTCAAGCTTCAACGTGACTTTAATCACCTCACACTACCGCATGTGAGTATGTGCACGTTTTTATACATAAAAGTGACACCATTTACAGGAAGAATTATGAATATAGTCACCAATACGATTAAGTTTGCATGTTTCTTGTATGAACCTGAGACATGGATTGAAACTTGTGCTCTAGCTTTGGAAAAGAGACTTCAATTATAAAAGTATTACAGGTTACACAACCCAGAGTACAACCTTATCGCGTTTCTTTCCGAAATAAAAAGGAGTACAACAAGATGTATCACCACAAAGGCCAAGACCTAGAAGAACTTGGGATTTTTTAGTCGGTGTCTAAGCAACAGAAATTATCAACATGGATACCAAAAAGCGCAAACAGTAAAGACCAATAGTTAATCAGAGTGAACTGATGATCAAAAAGAACTAGTTGTCCTGACAACATGTAAAAGTTGAGAGCTGGGTTTGTTTGATAAATATCAGGTGCAAATGCATATTTGACAACTGCACAGAGAAAGATTTCTAACTGGGCATCTCATTTAATATGTTAGTACTAGCATGTGACTATAATTCACTGTTTAACCGAATGTCTTGGTTAAATTAACTAATCGATCGTACGATTGAAAATAGTGTATTGTGAATGACAAAAAAATAGGACATGATACCTACTGTCTGTATACGGGAATCGGAGCGAACCTCAGAAAAGAAATATATCTTTTGAGCCGGTTGATCCAATAGAGGATAATCATCTTCATTGAAGGGATGATACGAGGGTACCAAGTCATTTTTGATTGCGGCACATAGAGCGTCTTCTTTTGCAATGCATACTTTTGGTATCTATATAACGTGGGGACACTCATAGAAGACTCTTGTTGTTCTCCGCCAGGGCTCAACTGAACCATCTGGATCGATTGTCTTTTACCGTGCTTTCTTGAAAAACAAAGAGTGTATCTAAACTATATATCCAGCTACGTTAGTATCCTCCCAACAAAAAACTTCCTATTTGCTAAAAATTATAGTGGCATTGTAAAAGGCAAAAGTTGCTTAATAGTGAAACATCTCTTGGAAAAAGATATTGATGTTTGTTCGTCCTCTCTATATATATTTCTATATCATACTAGCCAAGCAGCCCGTGGAGAAGAACTTCTTGTTTTTACTGGCCTGGCGTATGAAAAAATAGCTGCGAAATGTGTTTATACAAGCAAAAAAGAAAGAAAGTGTGTATTTCTGATGGAGGCCTTTTATTGAAAAATAAGAGACAGCATCTTCATGACCTGTCAAAATCCAAGTTGCCAGATTTAGAAAAAGCCAGGATTTAGCAGTACGGGTTGGGGGATGGTCTTGAACTTTTTTTTTTTTTTTTTTAGTTTCAAGCAATGGGGAAATTTGAAAGTAAACCTTACTATGAAAAGAGCATGTTTAGCCCCTTGGCAGCAAAAGCCAAAAGAAAGCCATTTCTTTACTTTGGCTTACCGTTCATTGCCATTATGGTCGCTGGATCTTTTGGTTTAGCACAATTAACACAAACTAAATTTGATCGCCGTGACAGACAACATCGAAAGGTACTTTAACAGATAAATGTTCTCAATCATGTCATTCTAATATAAATCAAAGGTTGCTAAAGAAGAAGCACTGGGTATGGATAAAAACAGACGTAAATTAAGTCTTCAAGAAGAATATTTCGTAAGTCTTTGTATATATGAAAAGAACGAAAAGACTAAAGTAAGGATGATAGCGTTTACAAGCAAAGACAGATGATGAATGGGAACAAGTGAGAATCAATCGACCACCAGGATCTGAAAAATAACCCATATATATCCTCCATACATATGTATTAAAATTTGACATAATAATAATCCCCCTTGGTTTGCACAAAAGGTTAACAAGAACATAAAGCTTTTGTTCAATATGAATGTAAATACTATAATATGTAACTTTATTTTCTTTTCTTTTTTTTCAAATTAAAAAGCGTAAGGGGGGTATGCGAGAGATTAAATTACAATTTTTATATGCGATTCTGTAGAATGCTTTCTATGCAAGCATTAATATAATCTTTTCTAGAAGCCATTGGAACACCAAAAATAGTTTGAAGTTCTTCACGGACTTGTTTCTTGGTTACTTTGGTAAGATCAGCCGTCTCTAAAATACGCTGGACTTGTAACAAAATCTCTTCGTTCGTAGGTCCTTGAGTGTTTCCCAACGTGAATCCCTCCATCATCAACGACTGATGGCTACCATTATACTGCTGTTGCATAGGTATATATTGTGCTGGTGGATACGATGATTGTTGCGCAGGTGCAAATGAAGCCATCGATCGGCTCGAAGGAAGCATTGAATTGCTGTTATTGTTGATATTATTGAGCACAGGCATCGATGCAGAAGAAGGCATACCCATACTACTTTGACGATCAAAATGAGCACTCATGTTAGTGGAACTCATACGCTGGCTTTGCATCATGTTTGTACTAGGTGAATACATGCTCATGTTGTCTTGACTTCCGCCCATCATCATACCGCCTCCATAGACAGATCCAGCGCCTGCATTACTCATCATCATTCGACTTCCAGTGCGGCTACCGGCACGACTACCACTGCGACGTGTGTAGCCACTACTACTACCTTGAGAAACATTATCACTATAGTAATCATCTTGAAGCACAGCTTGTTCGTATTCTGACCATTTCATAGTAGGAATGGATTTGGGATCAAATTCGCCTTCATCAGCAGATACTGCAAACTTCTTGCCCTTTTCACCAACAACAACACGTGTGTTACCCCAGGAGAAATCATCAAAGTGCCAATAAGCATAAATGGGGATGTAGAAAGAGAAGACAGGTATGGCAAGGATGGAGACAAACATCCAACCAATGAACTCCCAACGACCCATGAGAATAAAGAGAACGGCTTGAAGACCATAGGTAGCAGCAATAGTAACAATGGTGATGTAGGGGACGGCACCATCTGCTGTAGCCAAACTATAAATCAAATAACCCAAGTAGCCCAATATTGCAGGCATGACGAGCGTAGAAATCAAATCAAGCATGACAATAAAACGCATGGAGAAACAACAGAAACCACAAAGACGAGGTAAAAATACGAGTTCTCCCAGGTTGTGAATGGTAGAGTTGATCCAACGACGACGTTGTGAGATAAGAACGCTCCAGATGTCGGGTGCGTTTGTCTTACAATGTGCGTCTGGATTGAACTTGGTCTTGAACGTGGGGAAATGTTTCAGCAAGAGTGTGGTCAAGTAACGATCTTCACCTAAATGCAGCAAATTCTTTTTATGCAAGGTATCGACAACGTTGATTGAGTAGTCTTGGATGATTTCATTGCTCATAAAGAGAGCACGTTTACCGTCGACGGAGCGAATACGATACATGGTGAAACAACCGGGCAAACAACTGACAGTGGCGAACAAAGATTCGAAAGACTTGATCAAATGATGAGAAATAAAGTATTCGTACACTTGGATCATCGTAACCCAAGAGTCCTTTTCGTTCGAAAGTGTCGTTTCGCCACATATACCGATGATTTTAGAATCCAGGACAGCGCTCGAGACCAAGTGGTTGAGACCATCACGCATGACTTCAGTGTCGGCATCCACCATGAGAACAAACTCGTAAAATTCAGGACTGACGCCGATGACGTTCTTCATCTGGTGATAGATTTCAAGCTGAAGTGGGTTCATAGGTGCATCATAAAAGACACGGTTCAAGTATTGCATCAAGATCAATTGAGAATCACGCTTACCACGATTACCAGGCTTTTGACGCTCACGAGGGTGACCACACTTGACAACCACAATATAAGGCACCACATGCCCGGCTACTTCATAAAGACCCGAATAAATCTTGCCCATGTTATGTTGCTTCATGCCTTCACCTACAGAGACAAAGGACAAGGGCTCAGGATCCACTTGAGGATCCACACCAAAGATATTGAGCACGATACGAGGCGTAGGCAAATCGTTACCGCTACCAACAATCATACCATCACAGATCACAAAGATCAACTTGCGTTTGTCGTCGTAGTCCAATCGTGAAAGTGAGTCGATGGTCTTTCGCAAGGATTCTTCATCTTCCGTGTAACATGTTACTTGACAAATGACAAACTTGTCGTGTTCTTCAGGGGCACGTTTTCCACCAATACGAATGGCAGCAAGGAACTTGAAGACAACGACAGCACACATGGCGGCTGTGACGATGAGCAACAGGTAGTAAGAGAATTGACATTTTGGCGAGTTTCGACTATCAACTTGGCCTACGTAAAAGAGGTTACGGAGACACACAAGTTCACGTTCACGCGTGGCGGCATCGAGAGGTAGAGCAAAGAAGTCTTTGGTGATGTCTTGGCCTGATTTTTGTCGGAAGAGGTTGACAACTGTTTGATCCATAAAGTCTGTGTTGACGCCAGCGGGGATGGTTTCACCTTCAGGACCTGAAGCGTACCGACCGCCCAGGGTGTAGGAAGTAAGGTCGTAGATACGTTGATCAATGACGGCCCAAATACGCAATGTGCTGATACCATTGATGGTGGTGGCGGACTTGGATTGGTCCGAGATAGCCTTCATCTCATAACCCATGTTACCGACTTTGTAATTTTTGCGCAAGAGTGTCATTTGATCATAGTACCAGTTGGGATTGTAGTCGTCGGAGGAGTATCTGAAATCGTGGTACTTTGCATTTTCGTCTGTGTAATTTTGGTTGTAGTCGAATGTGACGTAAGGTGAGATGGGTGAGCCGTCGGGAGCTTGACAGAGAGCAGAGACTTGGACAGGGAAAAGCGCTGTAGCATCTGAACCGCCATATTCCATGATGTTTGCTGTAGAAACAAGCGTAGAAGGATAATGATGCGTAGAAAAACTCGTCAAATCAAAGACTTCACCGCGAATAGCAACATACGCAGAACTGGAAGTCTTGCCATGACTTTGTAATTCAGCAGTAGAGAATACATGTTGCTTGGGACACACAATGTCGCCAAAGAAGACCAAGAACCAGATAACAAAAGCACACATCAAAAAGATCAAGAAACATAGTGTGAATTTCTCTCGCCATGCAATACGAATATCTTTACGTTTCATGCGACCAAACCAGATCATGAATTTAGAGGGAATCCACCACGTGATAGCGTAAACAAAGAAGAGCCATCGTTTACGACTTGCTGTCATTTTGGTCTCATCTTCTTCAGTTTCATCCAGATTTTCGACCACGGGCTCTTGTTGATGAGGATATAAGCCGAGTGCATTTTTTTGATCGCTGCTACCAGCAGAATAAACATAAGATTCAGATCCATAATAAGAGCCATCATTATCGACGTATTGCCCTGATTCATCTTCAGAATAAAATGAGCGTTGATCGTCTTGTTGTTGAGCGTAATGTTGTGTAGGAAGAGGTAATCCCACAGCAGCAGCGGTTGCAGCAAGGCCCTGGGGTATATGTCCTTCATTGTCATATTCATCTTGCTGTTGTGGCGGTATGGCTTCTTTTGCTTGACGTTGTTCCATCTTCTCAAATGACCTTAATTGGTCTTCAAGTTCACGCCATGCGAGTGCATTTAAAAATACCTAAATAGATAAAATTCTATAAATAACCAAAAAGTCTTTTTTTTTTAATTCTTTTTACCTTATTTTGAGTAGTGCACATGCTGGTGGATGTCCAATTCATCATACCTGCTGCTGTTTCACATTGAGAGCGAAGTAGACGGGAGGTATCAAGGTCAGGAAACAAATGACCATAATGATCTAAAAACTCTTGGTGTGTGTAAGACTCTACATATTGAATGGTGGGAAGTTGAACAATGGCAGGAATATTAAATGCTTCCAATTGAGATTCCACAAATTTCGTATCCATAGTGTTTTTTGTGTTGGTGGGCGGTTTAGGGAGAATACAGAAGATGGCCCATAACTTGACCTCTTCAAATGATTGGACGAGTTCTTCGAGAGCAGAATCGATTTGCTCAAGTACCGTCGCAGAAGATGATGTAGCTGCTGTCGTGTCTTGTTTTTCATCGTCAATTTTTCCTGTTTTTCTACGAGTGGAGCGACGTTGAGAGGGTGCACGTGTGGGCTTAGCGGATTGATTTGCTGCGATAATTGCCGAGTTGTGTTTGGGATGGTTTTCGACTTTGACGTTGGCAAATAAATCGACAATGAATGAGTTCCAAGAAGGTTGTACATCAAGACCACCTTTAAAGAGAGACACAAAATCGACAGATATTTGGCTGTTGTTTTTCTCAATAAAGCCCTTTGTGGCATATTGTACAGGGTTTGTGCCACTATAGTGGTTGATGACGAAGCAGCGCATATTGGTATCTGTTGACTTTGTGGAAAAGGCGGGGTGAGTGGAGTTGAACTTAACGAGAGAATCCATGACGTTGTCATCTGTGTAAGATCGCTTTGATGTATCGGTCATTGTATTAATAGTGCTGCAAATACCTTTGGGTCGATTAAGAAGATCAATACAGGTGTCATTTACTTGAATATCTGGTACTGCAATTCCTTCGGTGCGGAACAGTTGAGTTTCTTTGTGGAACATGGTTTGGTCAAGATAGTGTTGAATGCGCTCGTTACCCAAGTTGACAGAAAGTTGTTCGAAACCTGATATTGTACTTGATTGAAGACCCGGGAAATCCAGTACACCAATAAAACTGTTGAATTCTTCTACGCATGTTTTATTATTCATGCGTTCAATAATCCAAGAGAATAAAAGAGAGTACAGAGTTTCACAAAGGATGTCTCGTTGATTAGCAGCTTGTTCGGCGTTTAAGATGAGGGTAGTGAAATCTTTGCGGATCATGGTTGTTTTAAAAGTCAATACATTTTCAAGTGCATGAGGATCCAAGCCCAAGAAATCAGCAACAGTTTGAAGTAATTCGGTATTTTTAACGAAAGCGGCTTCCTGTGTACCGGTACCCACAGGGTCCACAAACACAAGATTACCGAGGTGAAGAATGGTAGCGACGAGTTGTATGATTCTTCCAATATGCTCTTTTCGAAAACCGCTTAATTTGAGTGCGGACTTTAGTTCTTCAAATCGTGTTGCATCTTGAGGAGAAGGAGTGCGTTTTTTGTATTTTGAAAGGTAGTTGAAATCGTTACTTGTGATTTCCAAGGCAGTTTTTTCTTCAGCCGAAGCACCTGCTAGCAAGTAATAAAATATATTGAAATTACTGTCTTGTGCATTTAAGGGCGATGAGTGGCCTGTGACACGGGATTTTTCTAAAAAATAATGTAATGTTTTGGCACCGACCATTCTTCCACGTTCATTAAATTGAATTTCTCCATAGTAGCCGTAACGAGAACCAGCCATACATTCGCCAAAGGCATTCAACACCTTCTGAGATTCTTGTATTTGTGTTTGCACTTTTGATTCTTTTTTATGACTACTGAGTCGTACTAGATGTCGGATAGTTAATTTACGAATTTCGGACTTTCCGCTGCCAGAGACACCTCTATAATAATAATGGTTATTACAATAAAGTTTAATTTCAAGGAGTTTTTATTATTACCTTATTACAACATTTTGATCAGTTCCAGTTCTTCTCATATGGAAATAGACTTTATTAATGAGATCAAATAGGTGTGGATCTAGGCTTGATAAAGAAGTTGTAGGATCCTTATAAGCAGCCACATATTCTAAACTTGTTTGATCATCGTTTATAGCAATTTCTTGAAGTGGATTTACAACTAAAAGATGCCTTGAACCAATGTTTGTGTAGATTTTAAATGCATCATATCTTGATTTTAAACAAGATAAAATGGACTCGATATCTAAATTTGATATATCTATTTTATTTATATCAAACTGTTGTTTTTTCTTGCCCATCTTTTTTTTTTTTTTTAGGTTAAGAAAAAGAAAGAAAAAAAAAAAAAAAAAAAAAAATATAAACCACCACACACAACTCTTCAAATTTTCTTGTGTATCCGTAATACAAAGGAGTTAAAAATAGCAAAGAAATTGTTTATGGTTATCGAACAACAATGAATTACATACCACTGAAATATTGTCACTTTGTGAAATTCGCACAAGTTCATTATTTACACGTTACTGAGATAATGACACTGCATAATATCACGAAATAATAAAGCAGTAAAAGTCGCGAACTACTGACGACATTTCGCTATTATTATTATTATTTTTATCAAGAGAGTCATCCACTTACAAGGCTATTGATGTATACATTGATTGTCCACCAAAGAAATGAGCTGTGTATTATGCATAACATCAAACAATTCATGCAATGAGAGTCTACTAGTTAATAATTATGGCTTTTTAAAAGAAGCTCATGTAAATGCCTATGTATAGTAGAAACACCCTTAACTCAACTATATACTTCACGCATATACTCTTTGATGTTTAATCTGTTATAAGAAAAGGAACTGGTTTATTAAAAGCACTGCTGTTTATGTTTACAATTATGATGGTGGTGATGATGCCCATGGTGGTGGTGATGGTTTTTCTTATAATTATCTTGCTGTAACATGGAATAATTAGAAGTAGATCGATACATGCCACACTTTGCTGAATGCTTCTTACAAGTGTGTTTTTTACTCTTTTTATGATCTTCAGTTATTAAAATAGGCATTGATGATAGTGGTATATTCTCCTGGTGCTTCTTGAATAATTCAACTGTATTCCAATTGTTTTCAATGACTTTATCTTCTTTACTGAAATCACTTAGATCGGGCAGACTGTAAATCGATTTTCGCAGTAGTTGCATGTTTTGCAGTTCTCTACTGATTTTAAGCGGTATTTGAATTGCTTTTTGATCTTGGTAATTGAATTCAGTCAAAGTGCTAGTGGATGAATTAGAAACTTCTTCTATGGCAGAAGGTGTAGGTGATAAGGGTAGAATTTGCTGAACTGTTTTATTCTCTACATTGCCGTCTTCGTCGGGTGGTGGTGTATGGGGTGTAATAACAGTCTTGGTTCTTTCATAAAGTGGTTTTGATGTTAAACGGTATTGTTCTGTCTTTTTGATGGGTGGAGCTATTTTCAAGGGATTACTCAGCATTGCTTGTGTCGAATCTAAAATAGCCTGATTAATCAACTGTTGTTGCTGCTGCTGATATTGTAATTGTTGAAGTTTTTGCTGCTGGATCAACTGCTGTTCCTTTAATTGCTGCTGTTGTATCTCGAGTTGCTTTTGAAGCTGTTGTTGATGCTGCATTTGATGCTGTTGCTGCTGTTGCTGAAGTAACAATTGCTGTTTCTGTTGTTGCTGCTGCAATTCAATTTGTTGTAGTTCGATTTGTTTCTGTTGAAGCTGCTGCTGTTGAATTTGCTGCTGTTGCTGCTGGAGCTGTTGTTGTTGTTGAATTATTTCATGAGGGAAGCTAGGGTATGCAGACGTAGATCGGTTTAACTTCTGGAACTGCATTGGAGTATGAGCTGTTGTCTCATCATGATTTCTTGATTTCTCCGTATCCGTAGTATCAGGCAAGTAAGAGTGTCTATGATTATTCATAGGTAATGGTCTTGTATTTTTTCGGAAAATGATATCAGACTGTATCTTTTATAAACTATATTAGTACTTTTCTGAAACAAAGAGCTAAAATGGATTAAAGTTGATACCTGAATAGGTCTCTGATTTAATGTGGCGTCTAAATCGTTCATTAAGGACATACTCTTTACCATATTTCCAACTGGACGCTTCATTATAGGAGACAACGGCTGACTATTACTGTTACTATTATAGACTGTAAATGAATGCGATTGAACCAGAGGTCGTTGAGCTCTGATGTTAGATACTACAGGCTCGTTTGTTATTGCCAAAAGATTCGGTATGGAAGATGAACGAGCAGTATCAGTAAAAGGAGATGGTTGTAATGATCGACGAGCCTCCATTCGATGCCTTTCTTTCATTCTATCCATTAAATTTTTTGGTGTGGGAGAAGTTGAGGCAGGAGATTTATTATTATCAGAGCTAGAAGAAGAAGAATCCGTTATAGTAGAAGAAGAGAGCTGCTTAACTTCATGTGATCGATGTTGATAGTAATTAGGTTTTTTCAATAGGATCGGCTCATCATCGTCCATATCGACATCGTTATTATGCATGTTATCCTTAACGGGCGGATCAGTCATGCTATTGGAAAAATTAATTAGGGGCTTTGGCCGATGCTGTTTTTGCTGCATTAAATTGCTAAACGGTTTACTAGTAGTATCATCTGCTGCATACTGCTCAGAACTCGTAAATGCAGGGTTTTGTGGTACTACTGCACCGATTAAAGGCTTTGAAGGTTGTTGCGATGACGATGGTGCATCAAAACTTAAAAGTGGTTGAGGTCTCGAAGCATATCGTTTTTCTATGTATAGAAAGAGTGAACATTCTATAAACACTTTTTGGAAAGAGATTTATGTACCTTGATTAGTAGTATTAGTTTGCTTATTAGGTGGTTTATAATTAACAGAGGTAATTGATCTTGCTGAATCGAGTTCGTTCATGATATCGTCCATTAAGCTTGTTCCAGAGTCTTTCGGTCCGGAAGATTCAAAATTAAAGTCTTTTGTAGTAGTAGAAAAGTAATCATTTTTGTGTTTCTCTTCCTGTGAAGGAAGATGATGTGAAAGAGCAAAAGGTTGAAATGCTGATGCGCCTGATGTTTGCGCTTGTTGTTTTTTAGACTTTTTGGTGAAATTGAGTAAGCCCATATCAATAAAGATGAAGAAAAGAGAGAAAAGAAAGAAAGAAAAAAAGGAATAGTACTAGTAAATGATTTTATTCTGCAGTTCAATTCAGGGCAATACGCGAATCATTCAAAGGATAAATATAACTCTTTTTATCTATTTATATGAATGAAAATATATCATCTTCTTTCTATATTCTATCATCATGTATGTACGTATGATGCAACTATCTCTAGTTTTCGCCAATAAAACAAAATAAACCTTTAATACATGCCTCTCCCTTCTACATATATATTTATAATGTTTATTTCTCCCCTTCTTAGATTTCTACATGTTTCTCACTCCCTTTATTCATTATAACTCCTTGAAATCAGTTGCCACCAATTACCCTAAAATAAGGCACCTTAGTATTAAATCAGAGTAATAAGAAACATTGTTTCTTTAGTTTATCAGTAATACAAAGAGGATAGACACGATCGAGAATTGGGCTTTTTTTTTTTTTTTTTTTTTTCTTTTCGAGATGCATATACCATAAAGGATGACTTCACCGAAATAACTATTACAATATGAACCAACAAAAACTGTATATATATATATATATATATACATATATATAGTCTACTCCTCGGTGTTTATGTATAGACAACAATAGAACTCCTCTTTTTCCTTTTCATTATGATAACATTTTCCATTCGATTTTAATACTACCACTACTTTTAAGCAGGGTATGTTTGTATTGTATGACTTGCTTATTTTTGACACTTTAAGTATTACGTATACAATTATAGAATAGCCCATTTTATGTACCTATGGCGTGATAGAGCTTAGAGTTGTATATATGTATATATATATATATATATAAAGAATATTAAACTAGTGTAAGGAGAGATGGAAACATATGTCATTTATATATATACACTCAATCACGAGTGGATTTATGGCAAATTAGGAGGGAAAAGAAGGTCAGTGTCCTGGGGGTAGCAACTGGAAAGAGCACTGACCATGTCATATTACTAAGTACATTAACGCCCAAAGAAAATAGTAGTAGAAATTGATTTATTACAAAACCCATAATCAACGTTTGTTTGGCAAACTATGTTCGACATGCATACATTGCTCATCTTTCACGTAGTACCTTATATGCGTAATACGTATTTATTAGTACTAGGCATCTGGAAACAAGCCCAAGTAAACATTATAAGCATAGTCACACAGAGAGAACGGCTGTCTTCAGATATATGGGCCATTGTATCACTATAAAGAAACACAACATGGTTCGGTATGGATCGACATTAATGGATAGTCATAAATGTAATGTCTTTTATTAGACTATGTATATATATCCACATTAACAAACAAGTTTTTACATTGCTGCTGTCAGATTAATTAGTTAGACGCCTAAACTAAATTGTACAATCATGCCTCCTATAAAGCTGATTAGTCTGAGTCACTACCTGTCATTTGTCTAGTAGTGTCCACATTGACAGAAAATGTGACGATTATCATTTTTTTTAAAAAAAAAAGCACACATAGAAAGGCAAATGTCTATTTTGGTACATGTGGAAAGGTTCTAAAACACTTTTTGGAAGAATACAGAACAATAAACAACTAATAGTGTAATGTACCATTATAGATGTGTGTATTACGATAAAGAACGAGAAACATTACTTGGATATACTAATAGAAAAGTAATGCGCCTTCTTACCTCTCCTACGCAGTCTAGTATGCATTGATATTAGATGTCGATCCAATAAGTACGCGTATCTGAGTCTACGAATAAAAGAGCGCTAATGACCAAAAAAAATCAATTAGGAGGTTAATTATATTTCTTCTCAGTATTGATGATTTCGTGTTATGGATAATAGGCAAAGTAAATCGTTTTGGCTGATTTTCAAACAGTATAGTAGCAGTATATCGTCATCAAGCAGGAGAATAGGGAAAAGCTGTCAGAGTGCATTGCTTTTTGTATTCTGGAAGATAAAGCAGAAATCGCATAAATGCATAATTGATATTTATATAGAGCTTACATTTAACTGAGACAATCATAGTTGTATGTTAGGTCATGACCAGGCGAATAAATATAGAATCAGAGCCTTTCTATGAGCCAAATTATTTACCATTGACTTTATCAAGTTATTTTAAAATTGGTGTTTTTATCAAAATTACTCATATGATAAAACCTTTGTTTATAATTGGCAAATGCGTTTACTATATACACGCTTTAAACTAGTTGTATCATGTAGAAATGTCACGAAATGAACTTGTTTCTTCAAACTTGGCAAACTAATTAAAGTATAGGTTTACGCTTTGATTACTTATTTATTTTCTAGATCAAATTCGCCCTAGAGTTGTATAATTTCATCAATGAACAAAAAAGGAGGAATTACATCAGAAGGTAGTTGAAGAAATATCCTGTCGCTGCTATGTTTATGTACAGTGTAATATTTTTTTTTTTTTTTTTTTTTTTTTTTTTTTTTTTTGCATGAAATACGTCACAACTGTAATTTAGGAGTGTGGTGAATTGTGGGGTGTTAACTGAGGGGTGTTATTACACGCACCACAGGTTTTTTGGGGGGTCAGGGACGCCCACATGTAAGCCACTGTTACATCACGTTTTCGTCCTCTACCCTTTTAACATCGCCTTACATTTTGCCCATCATGTCTTCCAAAAAAGCTTCTTTTAAAAAAAGGTTTCCCGACGATGGATACATAGAATGTATTACGGCAAAAGACTCTTCTACTCACAATTTTAACTTAGATGTTGGATGGCAACTCACCAAAGTTTATAAACAAACTAATCTCAATGGCAATGAAGTTTATTTAAAACGATGTCTTGGAATTGTTGAATGCACTAACAAAGAATGTGTGCTCTTCAAAAAAGCAACAAGGCCAAAATCCAGTGATAAGCGTATTTCTAA
>JNEK01002946.1:0-85511 GCA_000697295.1 Mucor indicus B7402
TGACATTGGTTAAGAGAAGACCAGGTTTGGCTAGCGACGCATTTTTGAATCATATTTCGGAGTCGTCTCATCAAATCGCTACTGAAAACTGTCAAGCATGGGTTGAACATAGCATTAGTTTTTTTTCTGATTGCTCTCAAAGTAAAGAAATTTTTTAATCAATAAATGAAGATTGTAAAATCCATAATTTGAATTTAGCAAATCCATATTTAAAAAAAAAATCCAACTTTTGAATTCAAAACCCGGTATCATCACTGGATAGACGTCACAAAGTACATTTCTTTTCCTGGGTAACTATTTAATGCATAAAATACATATCAGAGTTCACTAATTTTACATCGATTTGCACACAGTCACAAGGACCCTTTACTTGCAAAAGTAAAGGCACACTTGAAGGAAAGAATTGTGACGTCTGGGTACGCTCCAGATGGTAATTTGGATGCCGTACTTCCACACAATTGAGTGATGTGCGCTTTGCGGTAATTCGGGACGTTGTGGACGTAGAAGTTGCCGAATTTCTTCGTTCCATGCTGGACTCCTATGTGGGTATGCTTTGCATCATGGAGCGAAAACTCAAAAATGGGCGATTAGGTAAAAATATTATCTTTTAAATTAAATTCTTTATTGAAGTATAGTTGACACATATCACATCAATAGGGACTGTCAAAACAGGCAAGCTCTATCGCTCTCTTGAGAACACCAAGAAGACAGCGGGAGCCCTCCGACTAAAGCTGGTTAGCCATTTGAAGTTTGTTGTTAAAGTAAAAGCTGTAACTATACAAATTAAAGTACTAAGCGATTTCTTAATAGCCCCGCTCGTGAATGGTCAACAAATGTCAGAGCTTTTTCCCGATCGGGTGGACTCCCTTGTGGAAAAAAAGATAAGGGAAAGCAAGCAAGGTAGATCTTCAGCCTTCGACCAAGAAGTGTTGGATTACCACCAATTCAACAGAACCAAAGTTGAAGTTGAACTATTAAAGGTGAGAAACTATTCAAGTATATTATTAAGAATACGACATTGAGCTTTTTATATTAGGCTGAATCTTATCGCTTTGTAGAAAATATAGAAAATGAAGAAAAAAAATTAAAAAATCATATACAAAAATTGCAAAAAAAAAAAAGAAGATGGTACGGCGACAGCATATATTCTTGGCCAACTTATATTGCTTGAAGCACGACATCAAAAAATTCAAAAAATCCAAAAAAAAAAAAAAATAGATATTGGCTAAAAGAAATCGTAGAAGAATCAGTAGTAGTAGGAAGAAGAAGCGGAGGTTGAAGATGAGGATGAAGGTGTGGAAGCCGGAGTTGAAGTTGATGTCAACGATGAAGGCGAAGAATTGCCAGCTGATAATGACGATGGCTTGTTTGAAGAAGAAGTAGCTGAAGAAGAGAACTTTGATAATTACTTGTTTAACAATTTTTTTGAATAAAGTTTTTCTATATATAAATATTACATTTTTAAAAAAAAAAAACGGTTTAGTACTCGCCTTGCTAAGTCTCTTCAGTAAATATATACAAAGAGTAAGTCTTGTTATTTTTTTTTTTTTTTTTTGCTGCACTTAACCATATCGCCTGTTTGAAAAGTCAGAAAACTTTATATTTTAAATTGGTAAAACGCGCCATGTTTAAGGTAAAGACTTGGAAAGTAAAATTTTTGGGCGGCAAAAAATAAAAAATGTTGTTTGGTTTATTAGTGTTTTATATCGGGATCATTTGAAAGAGAAATTGAAGATCAGGCAAAATGTTTGTTTTTTTTTTTTTTTTTCGGGTTGCCCACGGACACGACGTAACTTTTTCGGGTTGTCTACGGACACGTGACTTTTTCCAAGTCATTTTCATTTCATGTTTCCGTGAAACTTGTTGGGCTCTTTTCTATTGATTTTGTTTTTCTGTTTTTTATGAAAAACCACAAATACTGTTTTCTAGTATTTATTCCAAGTCGTTCTTTACAGAATTTTGAGTTTTAGCTCGCTTTCTATTCATCCTTCATTTAAGTACCTGATGCTTAAAGCAATGGGTCATCTCTGACTTTGGATTTATCCTGTATTTTAGTCTGAAGTTTTTGATTTTGATTTGTACCTCAGTTTTCATTTCATTCGTAGATATTACCAAATATGTCAAAAAAAGGAACAAATAAACCCTTATGAAAATTTCCAAAATAATACTGATGAAGCGACTTATTGGAGAGACATTGCTTTTGAAGGAGAAGAGCAACCTAGAACTTCAGGTAATAGTAAAAAAAAATTTGAAGAAACTAATGTTGAAGACGAGATGCCCACTTCGTTGAACAGCGATGATGACAAAGGAATAGTTGATGTTGGTGCACCTGAAGAACTTGGCCCCTTTGACACGTTTGAAGCCGCTGTATCAAATTTTCCACTTCACCAAAGGAAATACAACTAAAGATCCACACATTGGTGGATACAGATATGCCAAGATATACTATGATAGAGGAAGGGAGTCAGCTACAACAACTGCTGGAAATAAGTCTTCAAGAAAGTTGTCAAAAAAAGGAAAGTCCAAGAGAATTGGATGTCCTTTTCTCCTGAGTATCGACAGAAGAAACAAGAAATTCTATATCTTGGTATTTAGTACTGAGCATAATCGCTGCCTTAGTTCTGAAAAGTATGGTGATCATGTTAATGAAAATCGTTTGACAAACGAACAGAAGTAACTGATTGCTGATTACGTCAAGGCCGGAGTCACTCTCACCAGCATGGTTGCTAAATCATGTTTTGAGCGCTAATTATTTCCCAGTTGACGATTACTATCGATAAAAATTGCTATGTTGGTATTCATGATATCACTAGTGATGGCTTCTGTGGCCATCGATCCTTAGCTCAACAATCATATGACGACCAAGATAAATTTTGGAAAGTTAAGTTTGCTACGAGGGACACCTTAAATCAAAACTTTGAAAAATACAACCAGCTGTACAGCGTCTATTACGATTTTGAAGTTAACTGCAGAAGTAGTGTTTATTATGGGATATCTGAGGAGAATGGCAGCAAGGAGGTTTGGAAGATAAAAGACGAGCCTGCTCCACGAAGCTTCTGGTTTGTGGCCCCGGAATGTGCTCAATTAGCTGCTGATACCTTTAACAGGCTAGTGGCAGTATACTATGGCCATTCTACATCTGTCACACACTTGCCAGTTCTTCCCAGCAATGCATCACCAAAACCAAAAGCAATTCCCCTCATATTACACATCGCCAACAACAACTTGAAGTACTGACTTTTTGCACTTGGATGTGCTTAAATAGCAGCCTGCGCGCTCAATAGACCTGTTGCAGTGTATGATGACAATGAATGCATCACATATTTGCCAATTTTCTCGAGTCCCGCATTAAAAAAAAGTAACTGTGCCATTAATATTCAATTTTGTGAATAAGAACCACTGGGTCACTTGAAGATAAAGTTACCTATCATCTGCTCTTTGTATAAGACAATGCATGAAAGCGTTGAACAAAGATGATATGATAGCAATATTCTGGAACTGCCAATTGTCATTCCACAAACCCGCAAAATATAAAGGTAAAGTCCACACTTATGAATTATGTGAATTTAATCAAGTATTGCTTTTTTAATTGATTAATTAATTAATTAGAGCACCAAAGAACAACTACTGTAGAAGTATAACAGACGACTTTCAAAAATAAAAAAAAAAGTGTTAGGACACCGTTCCTTTTAAAACCTTAAATGTGTTTAACTAATCAATATATTATATGTTAGCAGTTGTTCCATTGTTACTTTTTATTACAGGACACTTGATGTCGTAGCAAGAATCATGCTACGACAAAAATTTTTGAGAAATGTCGTAGCATAGTGTCGTAGTAAGTCGACACCAATTCTTTACAATGAAATCGCTTTAGTTTATTGTTGGCGTTAAAAATCTGTGATTATAAGGATGTGTTGTTTTTGGGAGTCCAAAAAGTCGTGATTTACCGAGAGTTTTTCTTTTTTTGGGGAGTCCAAATAAGCAATTCCCTATTTTATTATATATACATAACTCTCATCATCTCAGTTGTGCGATGTTGAGATAAATTAAGTTATTATCTGAAATCTAAATTATTACAATAAAGAAGATATATCTTTTACTCTTATAAATAAACGTCGATCTCTCCCTCAATACATATAGAAAGAACTGAGAGAAAAAACTTGGAATACTCGCCTGAAAGAATGACAGCAGCAGAAGCAGCAAGAAGGTGTGGGATGCATGTGCGAACTGCGCAGAGATTGTGGCGTGAATATCGCCCTGGTTGTTAAAATTGAAACACAACACTTCTATAATATTTATTCAACTCTATGTGACATAACATTGCTATTCTAGCGCACTTTAATACAATCTTATTCTTGCCCCGTTTTTTTTTTTTTTTTTTTTTTTTAATTTTGATAGGGGGGGGCTCGATAGCTATTTAACATTATTATAATGTCGTTTTCAAGACAAACAAAAAACGTCTTAAGGAAGGAAAACACTGGAAGGCACCCCAGGAAAAACAACACAATAGTAATTTTTAGTTAAGCTTACCATCTTACACTTATTCTAACTAACCATCCTATTTTAAATCGTTTGATTTGTCGAACAAACTCACAACTAATAACAAGTCATTGGCGTAAAAAATCGATTTACTGTTAAACGCACCTCATAGTTATAGTTATACTCTCTAGCTGAACATTTGAAAAAGAACGTGTATGTAGCATGAATTAAATGCATGTTACAAGTATGTACAATCCGAATGATGCGCGAATATATTAAGCAAGATGTATACAAGCATAACGCATCACCCTTAATAGAAGTAACAAGATCGGTATTTTTTATGTTTCTTTTTTGGGAAAGGCCCAATGGAACATTTTTCAGTGCCTTTCATTCTTACTAAAGCGGCCGTCGAAATCAAAGTCTCATAAAGTATAGCTGGTAAATATCGGGACCCTGTTAAAAATCTAAAAAAGGACTTCTTTAGACATGTCTATTGGAACTCGGTTTTATTATACCTGCAAGGAAGATCTTTGAATCTGACCTGAAGTGGCTGTCAAAAAAAGAAAGTCTAAAAAGGGAAGGATTATGTAATGATGATGGTTTCCCGGCCCATTCCCTGTCCAATTTCAAAAATATCTTTCATCTAATTGTTAATTGAGCGATTTTTTTTGCAAAAAAAAAAAAAAAAAAAGTAAAAAATTCCATTGCTGTTGGGTAAAAATATATAGATAGCCTGTTTCATAATTTTAAACCAAAAGATGAGATTATTTTAAATTACTATGGGAATCTTATATTGTTTATTGAGAGGCAGCTGAAAAAAAAAAAAAAAAAAAAAAAAGGAAAATTGACCAGTTATTCTATTTTTCTTTTTTTTTCCAAAATGAGTTCACCTTCAACTGATAATTTAGAAGGAACTATTAGATCAAGATCAAATAGTATTCGAAATCTCATGTCAAGTCAAAATTCGTCTTCAACTCAACAACAAAAAAAGTCATTTGGACGTTCTATGAGTGTTTCGGACGGTCTTCATGTAAAGCTACCAATGTTGCATCACTCGGAAACAGAACCCAATATTAGCTCACCTCTTTCTCAAACTTCAATTAACAACATTTACCCTTCAGAATCAAACTGGGCCAATAAATATGAAGATTTCGATATTGGAAAGCCCATTGGTACATTATAAAAAAAACTTTTTTGAAGAGAAAAACTAAGAGAATAAACAGGTTATGGATCCTCTGCAGTTGTTTATGAAGCCATTTATAAGCCTCTCAAGAAAAAAGTAGCTATCAAAATGATTGATTTAGATATGTTTGAACGTAATCAAATTGATGAACTTCGAGTAAGGCGATTTTTTTATATTTTTTTTTATCGCCTGTTTACACCTCTATTGTAGCGCGAGACAGCTTTAATGGCCTTATCAAAACATCCCAACGTATTAAGGGTGTACGGATCATTTGTCAATGGTTCAAAGTTATACATTGTGACACCTTATTTGGCTGCAGGATCTTGCTTGGATATTATGAAAACAGCTTTCCCCGAGGGTTTGGATGAAATCTCAATTGCCACCATCTTACGTCAAGCACTCGAAGGCCTCGTTTATCTTCACAAAAACGGTCATATTCACCGAGATGTTAAAGCCGGCAATTTATTAATGGATCAACAGGGTACAGTTTTATTAGCAGATTTCGGTGTATCCAGTTCTTTGACAGATAACAGTGATGTAAGAAAGACGTTTGTTGGCACACCATGTTGGATGGCCCCAGAAGTCATGGAACAAGCGGGATACAATTACAAAGCGGATATATGGAGTTTTGGTATTACCTCTCTTGAATTAGCCAACGGTCACGCCCCATTCGCTAAATATCCACCTATGAAAGTCTTAATGATGACGTTATCCAATGCCCCTCCTACTTTAGACAGAGATAATGGAAAACACAAATATTCCAAGACTTTCAAGGACATGATTGATTCTTGTTTACAAAAAGATCCTACAAAAAGACCCTCTGCTGAAAAGTTACTTTTGCACCCATTCTTTAAACAAGCTAAAAAAAGAGATTATTTGGTGAAATCTATTTTACAATATGTACCTCCTTTAGATCAAAGACCTCATAAAAAAGTACCCCAAAAGCATATCTCATTTGAAGCAACAGAACAATGGGATTTTGACGATCAAGAGGATACTCCCTCAGCCACACCTATCATTACAACCACACCAGCTATTTCACAAGAAGCACTCACACCTCCATTGTCAACAGCTGCAACTCCTGAACGTACAAAATCAGTCGTTCAATTTGAAGAATGTCCAAAGCCCATCCATGTCAAAAAACATACGCCTTCTTCTTCTATTGACACTACAGAACATACACCTATCAAAAAACACATCTCTTTTGGTGAAGCTATCATTCGAGAACCCTCTAGAACACCCATTAATAATAACAGTACCATCGATAGTCCATATCCTCTTACACCTTCTTCAACACACGAATCGAATAACCATGTCGCTCCTATTTTATCAAGTGCGCCTACCTCTAGAAAATCAAGATTCGTCATTGAAGATAATACACCACAGCAGCCAGAATTATTATCTAATACATCGCCTGCAGCTACATTTTCAGCACATTCTTCTCCTACAGATGCAGTGGGATTAGGCATCTCTAACACGACTGATAGTAATAATAACACAGTTCCTGGTGCGATGGCAGTGAATCATATTGCTAGCAATAATAATACATTACAAGAGGGCGAATTTAAAAAGGGACGTTTCAGTGTGAACCAGACATCTACGCGGTCCGTGACACCTATAGATGACACAAATGCCACAATTAGTAATACCGAGAAGCCACAAACGCCTCATGTCGCCACACCCATGCAGCGAGTGGCTAGTCAAGACAGCTTTAACGAACGTAAATCCAGATTCGAAGTAAAGCATACAAATAATAGTACTGGCTGCAATACACCTATTGAACCTTTCCAGAGTTTCCCATTATCACGGGAAGGATCAAACACCTCGGCATTATCGAGAGACAGTAGTAAAGTCAGTCGATTTTCGATTGAAAAGCCTACCACAACTACTGAAATAGCAGGACCTTATTGTGAATTACCACCTATTGAATCGCGTAAAAAAGGACGTTTTGAATTGACAGGTGGTGATATACAGCATGAATCCCCTCAATCAACCGTAATAGGACAGTCACCTACACTGCCCATGTATAGCCAATTAGAATATTTGTTAAAACAAAACGAAATACAAAAAGTGATGCTTCAAGAATTAATTACAAATATGCATTATCAACGTAATCGCACCTTATCCGATACTACCAAACGACCCTCCTTTTCACAGCCAGAAAGGTAACTTCTAACTGTATGTGTGTATGTACTCATGTAAACTGTAAATAGCTTATCACAAGATATTTCATCGACCATTGAACACCTGCAAGAATTATTGTTAACATCGAATAAAGAAAAAGAAAGACTGGCAAGAGAGAATGAAGCGATGAAAAAGGAAATTGAACGATTAAAAAGACAACAACATGCTGGTTAATATTATTCATTTTTAATAAATTACATTTCTTTTTCCATTGTCATTAAACATCATGATATTCATGAATAGTGAAGCGTGCTCTTGCTCCGTTTTTGTTGATAAGTAAATAATCCCTTAAATCATTCTTTAAAACGATTTCTTTACTGGGATAAGTACGGCCTTGTTCTTCACGTTCAGGTTGAGTCACTTTTAAATTGGTTTTATAAAGGTAAGGAGCCAAGAATGGAATAGGTTGACTTGTCACCAAAATCAACTACAACAATATTACTTTTATATTAAAAGAAAGTCTTTTTTATCAAAATCAGAACCTTACATTGACATAGTTGAAATTATCTTTATGAGGGTAAGGTGTAGGTGGAGATACCATAATCTAAATTATTAATGTCATTAACAATCCCTCATCAAGTGTTCAAAATATCAATTTACTTGTTGAACTTTGGATAAATCGTGGTTGGTATCTAATTCAACTCGGTTGATAGCTCTAGGTCGCTTATTATCAAAATTAGCAATAATACCACAATTCATAATCTAGATATAATAAAAAATGAGTCTCCTTTTTTTTTTTTTTTTTTTTGAATAGGATGCATCTTTACCTTCAATGGTAAAACGCTCGATCCAACATTACGAATACGTTTCTAATCATATTTTAAATAAACGAATCAAAGAGGGAATTGGCGTGTTTACCACTTCTTTATCGGACTGCTGTTGGATCCATTCTTTTGCTGTGACATCGATTTCTTCGACAGTTTCGACAGGTTCCAAGATCTCTCTTTCGTTTGACATTGTTATATATATATAAAAAAAAAAAAAAAATTTTTAAAAAAAAAATTCAAGTCATTGTGGTGTCTGGCATAAATTTGGCCACTTGAGCTTTTTCACCACCGTAGAAATAAACAACTGACTAGATTTGACCTCATCTTGCAAATATCACGTGATTGATATTCAAACAACTAATGTACATATAAAAGATTAATTAGTAAGACCAGTTTAAAAGATGCTTGTAAAAGTCGATAGATTATGTATATGTTTTATTTTTATAAAATAAAAAAAGAATTATTATTATTACTATTATTATAAATTAATTAAGTACAGGAAGAGAGATAATGATTTTAAGCACGTTGTGATTCGGGTACATATTCATATTCTGTTGTTTGGAAGCCCGTTTCATCATGTTTAGTACCATCAGGTAAACCTTGATTTCCACTTTGAATATAACCAACAGGATCAGTTCTAAACTTGGATTTACGAATACTATAAGCAAAGTAGATAACCCAGCCAATACCCATCCAAATAAAGAGACGCCAAATAGTGGTGACTTCAGCAACAGCAATTAAGAGAACAGAAATAGCCATACCAATGACAGGGAAGATGAGAGAAAAGTATTTTCCACCAGGGATCTTGAAACGTCTCTCTACATCAGGACGTGTGAAACGCAACACGATCACACCAGCATGGACAACGAAGAAAGCCAAGAGAGTACCCACTGAAGTCATATTACCAAGCAAATCAACGGGTAAAACAGCAGAAAGAATAGCAGTAATGACACCAACAGTCAATTGAGCGACCCAAGGAGTCTTGAATTTGGGATGCACAGTGGCAAAGATAGGAGGTAAAAGACCATCATTAGCCATGGAATAGAAGACACGGGCTTGAGCAAGCAAGTTGATCAACAACACAGAGGTCAAACCACAGACAGCACCAATAGCAACAAGGATTTCGAGCCATTGGAAGTTCTTGCCAGTACGAGCCATGACAGATTGTACAGCAACAATAGCAGGAGTAGCATTACCTGTATATTCAGTGTATTTAGCAGCACCAGTCATGATGGTACAGAAAGCAAGATAAAGTACAGTACTAATGACTAAACTACCAATAATACCAATAGGAAGATCTCTTTGAGGTCGCTTGGATTCAAGAGCAGCAGTGGTAACAGCATCAAAACCAATGTAACTGAAAAAGACAGTACTAGCCGCTGCAAAGATACCACCCACGCCAAAGTAATGCCAGTCGCCAGAAGTATTTTCAGGAACATAAGGATGATAGTTTGGAGTATACATGAAACCAGCAAGAGCAAAGATGAAAATAAGAATAACAATCAACTTGATAGAGACGACAATAAAGTTAAAGATAGCAGATTGACGGATACTATAGCGAAGAGGGGTTAGTATATCTCATGTTATAGTCCCATTTGTATTATCTTTACCCAATGATTAAAATAATAGTGATAAGCATGATGATAACAAAGCCAGGAACATTAAAGTAATGACCAGGTGTATAAGAGATAGCAGCAGGATTTTCAGTCCAAGTAAGGGTAGGTTGTGTCCAGTTCTCACCAAAGATAATTCTTCCCGAAGAAGCGACATTAAAGAATTTAACGAAATAGCCAGACCAGCCGACACCTACAGTAGCAGCACCCACCATGTATTCAAGAATTAAATCCCAACCAATGATCCAAGCAGCAAATTCACCCATGGTAGCATAAGCATAAGTATAAGCAGAGCCAGCGACAGGGATCATAGAAGCCATTTCAGAATAACTAAGAGCAGCAAAAGCTGATGCAACAGCAGCAATGATAAAAGAGATAGTAACAGCAGGACCAGCATTTTTACCGGCAGCTAAACCAGAAAGTACAAAGATACCAGTACCAATAATAGCACCAATACCTACATAGACTAATTGAAATGCATTCAAGGCACGTTTTAATTGTGAATGTTCAGCATCATTCCATAAGACTTCAACAGGCTTAAGATGACCTAAACGACGAAACCAATAATGAGAAGAAGATTCACCTTCTCTTCTTAAATAACTCGTAGCATCTACTTTAGAATAACGAGCAGAAACACTTTGGAAAAATGTTCCCTTTTTATCTTCTTCATATACTTGTACTTTTTCGTCAGAAGACATTTGTTTTTTTTTTATTATGAGAAGAAGAAAGAAAAAAAAAAATTACGCATTGGCTTATATTCCATTTCTTGAGTGTGTTACTTGATTTAAAGGAGTTTCTAAAAAAGGCAATTTGTAGGCAAGAGGGTCATGTGGATATCTGTCTCTTATACACATCTAGATGTGTATAAGAGACAGACCCTAATCTCTCCCCCCTTTTCTTTTCTTTTTTAACATCATTTCTTTCATTTATGAGTGCATTTTATGATCTGATTTTAAAAAAAAAAAAAAAAAAAAAAATATTAAAAGATAGTATAATGTCGATCCACCATTTATATAAAAAACGATAAAGTTCACATTGATTCACTCCGCTTTAAAGTCTTTTTTACGCGTGTGATATATTTAGATCAAAAAGGAATATTTTCAAAAAGAAATGAAAGAAATATAATTGTTCTTGAGATTACATGTGATATGAACATATAGAAAATCGAAACTTTAAACGACCAGATCCCCTTTTTCAGGGTAGTACAAAATCTTTATCATATTAAAAGATATTATTATAAAGAAAGACAAAGGAAACGTTATTTGTGTGTGGGATTGTTATATATATAAACAGTTACATATAATATTGCTCTTTTTTTTTTTTTTTTTTTCTTCCTTTCTTTCCATAGTTGTACATACATTGTTTTTTTTTTTTTTTTATGTGGAAATTATCAAGTTTGATTCATTGGTTGATCTTTAGGCAATACATGATATAGATCGTCTCATCTATATCCTATTTTACGCTTTACAACTCTTTTAAACAAGTGTCTCTAATAGTAATTACTTTGTATGACATTGGATGACACGAATAGGACGATTGGAAATCTTAAGTTATAATTATATACGCAATCAATGGCCTCTTTTTTAAAGTTTTCAGATTATGTTGTAAAAAAAAAAAAAAGATAAGAGCCTATTATCAAAATCCCCTTTAGTAAAAAATCCACGATTGTTTTCAAAGACCCTTCATAATCTTATCGTCTTTTATTACTTGCAGATGTTGGTTACATAATAGAGACTTCTTACTAGTGAGACGACTTTCTCTTTTGACGTATATTATAAGTCATTTTTACCCACGAATTGTGAAAAAAGGAAAACCAGGTGAAGAGTAAATCAAAGTGTAATACAAATTAAAAAGGACTCAGGATCATTATGTACACTTTTACAGTCGGGCCAATCAAAATATTTTCAACTTGCTCAATTTGGGGGGGGGAACCAACAATATCATTACTAAAGTCTTTCAAACCAGTGGATCATTGGAGGAGCAGGTAAAAATACTTTGTCAACTTGCAAATGAATTTACCACCATTTGATCTAAGCGTGCTTAGATACATAAAAAGAAGAATTTAAATACAGTGTTAAACATCCAGATGATATTCTAACTTCTTGTCTTTACACCATTCATTGAAAGAGATCGAGCACTCTCACACCTTTGATTCAATATCTTTTATTGACAGGAATTGTCTTTTATAGATCAATAAAGTAGATCAAGCAGTTATGCCCCTAAAAAACTCTTTTATTTTCTTTTGAATGAGCCGATTAACTAGAAAAAAATCCTGATTCAAGTTTCTAAAAAAAAAAAAAAAAAGCACACACACAATGTATACACAATGGTAAAGTGACATGCAGTGTGTATGCATGCGTAGTCCATGAAGCTCCTTGTTTTTCTTTTATGCTATAATTGTATAAGCCGTGAAATCATCAGCGGTTTTTTTTTTAACAAATATGGAAATAAATGACTCCCCCCCCCTCGTTATTGTGCTCTGTTTGTATCCCTTTCATATATGCATATAGCACCTAAAGTGCGATTTCCTGCCGAGAAAACTGTCACATGAACACGTTTGTAAGGAAGAACAACACTTTTTTTGGTTAAACGGGGTAGGTTTAAATGATCCGCTTAAATAAGAAGAAACTTTGTCTCCAATCAAAAAATATATTCATAGTTTTAGTTTAGTAAGCAGAATATGACAAAAAGGCGTAAGATTGAGATATGATAAACTACAAACACAATGACACCATGTTTAGCAATCGAATTCGGATGATTCGTGCAAACATTTAACGGTGGGTTGTAGTACCAATTACATGTAGTACAATGTGATACCGGGTTGGTATTAAAAGGGAAGGGCATTTATTATTCATCTTGCTGTCTGCTCAATTAGGAAAACCGTTTACTTTATGATAGACTACAAGTATGCCTATAGTAATAGAAAAGCATTCTATGAGGGCATTAAAGAAAAGCCAGAAACAAGAAATTTAATGATGATTTTACAAGAAAAACAAGCTGCAAGCAATTATGATCGACGGCTTTATTTCTATTGATTTGAAGAGGGGAGAAGATTAGTTAGTTACTTGCTTTGAAATTCGTTACTATGACACGTTAAAAGTATTTCTGTCTTTTTACTTCTTCCGGCAAAACTTGCAAATTACAGCGTAATAGAAGTTACAAAGCAACAGTAAATGAATTAAGGCTAATTGTTGGTGCACGTACTATTTTCACGTACTTTTTGAAAAAGGGATTTCTTGACATACTGGGATTTGCTATTTGCACACGGCCGGTTATAGGGTTTTGCCAATGCATACGTTCATTTACACATAAATTTCTGTTGAATCTTTACAGATAAATACCAAATGCTTCCTCAAGACAATGAGCCCTATCTCTCACCGTAATAAATTAGCCCTCATAGAACAAAGGAACATAACAAAGATCATAGCTTGAAAATATTTTCTTTTATTATTTATTTATAAATAGGAGCAGCTTTTATGGTTACTCTTATTTTATTACATTTTATGCAAACTTATAGTATTCGAGAAGGGATTTCACTGAAAAGGAAAACAAGACTTTATGAAAGTCTTCAATTTTGAAAGGCACTTAATAACGGTTGTGCTCTTCTTACCTTTTCTCCCTTGCGTGATGAACGTATACAAGTAATAAATGCCGAAAAAATTAAGTGAAAATAATACATACACCAAGAATTATAGCCATGAATTAAGGGCATGGCTAGTTAGTTTGTGTAACTAGTGCAATGCGCTGAGTCAAATTATTCAAATCAAGTCTCAAAATCTATGAAAATTTTTTCATGCTGATCACCTTTGTGCGCCATTCACAAATCAAAAAAGGTGTGAACTACTTACTATCAAACGCCATGCCATTAAATTTTGTTATCGAGCGAAAAGTATAGAAAAGCAATACAATACAAACAAAAGGAGAAATTAATAAGAAAAAACACTCAAAGGCAAACGTTATTAAAGAAACTCACTACTACAACTGTGTTCGTCAAAATTAAATAAAGGGTTTCCTTCGCATGTTTTTTATTGCCATCTCAACAATGTCAAATTCAGAGGCCCCAACTTCAGAAGTACCGTCTTCAGTTGACGTCTTTTGACAAGTACATGATGAACGTAAGTGCTGGTTGCTAAAATAAACTAAATACTGGCTTCACTAACATCCTTAGTTTTTAAATGTAACTATTTACCTTTATCAACGCGAACAAAAGGCAACATACTTGGCCGAATTTGGTCTTTTGTTGATAATGCCTTTGATTATTCAAAGATTGATTGTCGAGGGTAATGTATAAACGCTCAACTTTATCATAGTTTTTTGATAGAAGGAAATGGCCATCAAGTCTTCGTCTGCTGGTCGTAATGCACAAATAATTATAGCTGGGGAGAGCAAGATGGAGAGTAAAAAAAAAAAAAAAAAAAAAAAAAAAAGGGAAGAAAACATGATTTATAACTTGTACAAATCAGCGCCTACTTCACTTTGCGAATTTACCCTTGTAGGGTTCTTAATGTTCAGTAAGTGCAGATTTGCGTTTTATTTACTTCACAGCTAACGCCAATTATGTTTGTACCCAGAGACAAAGTTTTCTTACCTGCAATGCACGAATGGGATACGTTACAAGGGTATTCCGACGACCTCATCTACCAATTGATTTCTATATCAAAAACAGTGTACATACAAAGCAAGACTGACGATGCAAGAAACAATCAGGAAAGTACGAAAAGAAGTAGTTGAGGTTGACGAAAAATCTGAAGAAGAGCCTCTGATTCTTTGCTCTTATCTCAACATCGAAGCAAATAGTAACAAGAGAAGAAAAAGCAATGGAGAAAGCAGCGAGGATCAAGTTAAAAGTTATACAATGTATTAGCTGTTGTTCATTTCATTTAGTAAAATACCCTTTATCACCAGTAACAACTAATTGATTATTTATACATAACACGTAACAAGAATACGCTATAGCATTATAATATTGTAATGGCTTAGGTCTGAAGATTTTCTTTGCAGGGAGCACTATATAGCTTCTCCCTGAAGCACATGAATTTCACGGTCTATATGGGCCTAAAAATAAACAATACTTAGTGCACAAGATAGAATACGATCAATATATATAATACTATTGACTGACGTTATAGCTGTTTTGTTGTTAAATCTCTCTTTTAACTATTTCGGAATCTAAAAAATCGTTCATCACGACTTTTTCCCAACCAAAAGACATTTTCTAGAAGTCTGGAGAAGAACAGTGGTAGAGTATAGATTCCAGTTTTTTTTTTTTTTTTTCCCGCAGCAATCAAGAAAAACAGGGATTAAATACAGCCAAAGCCATACAAAGAGAGAATATCTCCGCTTCTTTATGTCATTATCATTTGTTTCTTTTATCAACGGAAATATGTACCGTACGCTCAATTTTTCCAGAGCACAAGCCAGATAATAGCTCTAATCCGAGACCGATCTCGCTACAACAGGGCGTTTCCTGATTAGAACAGACATGAATCTATTCCCGGTAAAATATGAACATTAATTATATACAAAGATTCATCTCTGAGGCCGAAATTAACTAGTAGTCATAACAAGCTCGTGTCTGTTTAAGACGGAACACTATTTCGTGTAATAATCGTTTGTAGTTACTATTAGTCAATTATGATTTTATTTTTTTGAAGGCCTTCGTAATGGGTGGAATTACGTAGAAATAATTAAAAATACACACACACACATAAACAAACAGGTGTAGTGACATGTCCGAATTATCGGCGGAATGCATGTCAATGTTCATTGCATTTTTTTCCTCCTGGTTTATAAATAGTTTCATATAGGTTGATTATCAAAATAAGCGCGCCTTCCCCTTGATACGGCTAATGCTAAGCTATCTCACAATTTGTCTGATAAGCAAGAGGTCTTGACCAACTAAAAATTTTTTTTTTTTTTTTAGTCCAAACTTGGTATTTTTTTTTAAGATCCTGTTGTATATAGGAAAAGAGTCACTTTCCGTAAGATCTTCTGATTTTGAAGTATCTCCTACAAGCCGTTTTAGAAAAGATATCTAAATGCGATTATCTCCTTTTTTACCAATACATTCTAGAACGAGTATATCAGAGAAACTCAAAGAAGCAACCGAATGAAGATAACGAAAAACCTTTGTTTTGTGTATTTTGGAAATTCTTGAGATCGGATATTCTTTTTAGTCTTTTCAAACTGAGCATAAAAATCAGTAACGATTCATAACATATAAAGTGCTCTCTCTCTCTCTCTCTCTCTCAATGACACTTTCTTCTTTTTTCTATCATTAAGTTTTTTTTTTTTTTTTTTTTCCATGGATTATTCAAAGCACATCAGTAAAGTCAGTCAAGCTAGAAACCCTTCAGCCAGTAAGTTATAGAAACAATGATGCGCAGTAAATCGAAAAAATAACTGACAGCTGTGTTATTTTTCTCACGGTTAAATAGTTAGAGCTTTAATGCCTTACATGAACAATAAGGACATTGTGAGTATAAAATAGTAACGAGGAAATGTCATTAGTTTACTTAGACTTTATAGATTTCACTTGGTGCAGGTCATCCTAATCCCTCTACTTTTCCTTTTGCTAGTTTGACAGTAACACTTAAAACTGGTGAAAAAATTGACATTGATGATGCTCTTTTCAATCGTGCTTTATCTTATGACATTACAGTATAGTTGAGTCACATAAAAGAAAAAGAATAGAAACTCACTCATCATTGTGTTTTTTTTTTTTTTTAGTCTGGACAACCCAAGTTAAATGTTTGGTTACAAGAACTTCAAAAACTTGAACACAGCCCTCCTGTCGATTTCGATCTTTCTATTGGTGCAGGCTCTCAAGATCTTTTGACAAAGGCTCTTGAAATGTTAATTAATCCTGGAGAAACTTTAATTGTTGAAAACCCTACTTATACCGGTGCATTGGCCTTCCTTGAAAGTTTGGATTGTAAATTGGCTGCTGCTGATACAGATGAGTTTGGTATTGTTCCTGAATCTTTGGAGAAAATTCTTTCCGAATGGCCGGTTACGGAACAGGAACGCAGACCTCATGTTCTTTATACCGTCCCTAGTGGTGGTAATCCTACTGGTGTCTCTTCTACCTTTGAACGCAAGCAAGCTGTTTATGCTATCTGTTCCAAATACGATGTGATTATTGTAGAAGACGATCCATACTACTATTTACAATTCGGTGAAAAGAGAATTCCTTCTTATTTCTCCATGGACGTCGATGCTCGTGTAGTACGCTGTGACAGTATGAGTAAAATTTTATCATCTGGTTTGCGTATTGGTTGGGTGACAGGCCCAAAGGTATTGATTGAGCGTATTAATATGCACACCATGGTCACTAACTTACAGCCTGCTGGTATCTCACAAGCCATCACATCTGCCTTGGTGGAGAAATGGGGTCATAAGGGATTTTTGGAACACGTTGATCGTGTCTCTGATTTCTATCGTGAAAAGCGCAATGATTTCGTAGAGTGTCTTAATCGTCACATGAAGGGTCGTGCTGAATGGGTTGTTCCTAGTGCAGGCATGTTTGTTTGGCTTCGTTTATTAGGTGGTATCACTGATTCATACGACTTGGTCATGTCCAAGGCAATCAAAGAAAATGTATTGGCTATTCCTGGGTTAGCATTTATGCCACATAAGAATAAGAATGCCTACATTCGTGTTTCCTTTAGTTATGTCACAAAAGATGATATGGATGAAGCCCTTCGTCGTTTGGCAAAGGTCATTGATGCCGAAGCTGAAGCTAATGGTGTTAAACTCAGCTCTTAAGCCCCACTATCTCGTTTTATTAATAACATACATTATCTTATTTTATATAACATCGCCTTGTAAAAAATTTTCTCGTATCACCTTTTTAATGAAAACATATATACTACAATAAATATTATATATATATATAGCATAATAAACGGTCGCTAACTTGATAAATAATAAAACAAAGAACACGTCTTAGTTACATTATGAATGCAAAGACAGTTAGAGCATTAAGGTATTTCAAGCAGATAAGGAAAAGTCCTCCTATCAACTGCGATATCGGTTCATTAGTAGTGATAACCAGGCGCTAACTATATAACACTGACGTCTCAAATCAGTGAAACGTGGTTAATATATATTTAGTACTTGAAGATAAGCTGCAATCAATAGGATGTGATACTAATAGCAAAGTTAAATCCTTAATCAATCTATTATCTATGCTATCATGAATGCCTGAAAAGTAGATTATTGGTTCTGTTTTGTAGCTTTTGCCATTTCAGAGAATGTAACAAAAGACCTCTTTAATAAAAAGGCATTTGTTTTTAAGATGTTTCTTTCATGTTCTTATAGAACTGCGTTCGGAGGGATTTGGTATTTTTGTACTTTCATTCTTTGCTCCTTCTTCTTTGAATTTGGCAACGAAATCTGCCTCATCATTTTCCCTATAATCTCCAGCAACTTCAGATGTTTTTGATTGAGTGAATTTGCCAGCATGAGTAATCGGTCATTTAATTTCATTGATAAACGTAACTAGAAACATTGTCCTGAGAATCGATTTGATGTATGATGTAAAACTAGAACATTTAAGTATTGTGTCGTAGGGTTACCACCACCATATGGGTCATCAAGAATAGATTTGCGACGATTACTTTGAAATAATCCAAGAGCGATTAGTGAATTTAAAGGCGTTGTTAAGTTTTTAGGGATGCTGTCTCGACACAGAACGAGACATTCTGCTGCCCATAGTATCGAAAAATATGAGTGGATTCCAGGGAGCCGACTATCTACTATATCTTTATGTATTTTCTCTGTGAGTGTTCCAACACATAAAACAAGTAGAACAGGATTTACATCGATCTAGGAGCTGGTTTTTTTTTTTTTTTATTTTTTTTTTGTAAGTTGCATATCTCTTTGTTGCTGGCAAAAACATAAAATACGTGCTTTTATAACATTTAAGTGAAAAAAAAAAAAAAGTCGCGTAGTTATATTAATGCTTTTTATTTTTAAAAACAAAGAGCACCTGACTAGTATATTATGCTTATTGTTTGATATATATATACTTGAATTAATCATGACGAAAATAAAAGTGTAGAAATCTACAGGTTATTGGCTGAAGGAGATGTAGCCGGGAGTACTAGAGAGAAAGTTTTTACGTGGGAAGGTGGCTTCTTGGAAAAGAAAGACTAATGTAATATCTTTATATCTCCATTCACTAGTAGAAATATTAACTTTGTGCTGTCATATTGTTTAAATCTTATGTCTGAGAGCTATACACAAACCATTTAATTAGGAACAGCCTTCACTCAATCCAGCCTAAACCGTATGATACGTACCTCAATGGCTGCCTCAAGTATGGCAATGGTGAGACTGAGTGATTTGTGGTGCAGTAGTAGTTCTAAATGTAACGAGTCGCGATACAATTTGTATGGTACGACAACAATGACCATGGTCTCAGAACAACTGGCCCATTGTATAGCAAGTTTGAATAAATCCAGAGATTTTGTTTAATATGCACAAATACACCAAGGGCACCATCTTCTGCCGTAATCCAAGCTATACATAGGTGATTTTTATGATGTCAAGGTTTCAAAAAGCACAATGAAAAAGGACTAATAAATATATATCTGCATATATCTAATCTTGTGCTCTGATGCGTGTAACATATTTAAATGTAGTACCAGGACTATAACAGCATAGCACTTCAGATGGATTTTAAAGTCTTAGACTATGAATATTACGATGCATAATAAAGCTTCATTTACACTTTTCCTTTGGCGTGGATTTAATGACGAAAACTTGATACTTACAAAGATACCCAAAAAAAAAAAAAAAAAACCTCCCAATGGATATCCCTATAATTTTTTGTTTCCAATTATGGAAGACTTTATTATTTTAGAAAACAATGAAATGGTAGTGGCTTGTGATGACAGTAAGGTGATTAATATTTGTATGATATCGTTAAGATTCTATATTAGCGATATAACAATTTAATCCCACTTTAGCAGTCATTTTGGATATTCAAGTAAAAGTTTCTGACGAGTCTTGCCATGTAAAATCAACTTTGTTTTAAAAGAGACCAATCCTCACTATCAAGCGCTTGGAAAAACATGTAATGGACACGGTATTGTATCGTTGCTTATTTTTTTTTTTTTTGAAGTATCTATTTCAAGCCAGAGTTTTCAACTTTCATAAGAGACACGGTATGAAGGTAAGCGCTATTTTAGATGTATGTAAATGTGAAAGATTTTATGTAGAGTAAAGAAACACTTTCTGTATTTAAATAATGGCGTTATGGCTGCTTTACGGAACTACAAAGCCCAATTGAAAAGCCAAAGTGTGAGCTATTTTCAACATATGGTAAGTCTTTTATTTTAACTAGCATCTAGCCTTTTTATTCATGGCCAAAAATAGTATGTTTTTCACTTCGCTACATATTAACATAGTCAACCTTCCTTCTTTTACTATATAATTAGTATAATCGTATGTAGAACAACAAAGAAAAGACCTTTGTTCTATAATACAACAACAATTAGCAGGCATAAGCTAGTAAGTGGTGATAGCCATTTATAAGCTCAATTTATTTTTCATTTTTATTAGTATTTATTTCTGCCTGCCCCAACCTAGTAAGTAGGTTTAGAAAGTGTGTTAGCGTTATCAAACTTGGGTTGAACTAAATCAAGCCTACAAGTGATGCCGCAAAAAGCTAGGTTTACGAACCAGCTGGGAATCAGGACTTACGCTAAAAAACCTCCCGGGAGGAAAAAAAACTGGATACAATACGTGTATTAGCATTTGTAAAGAAAAAAAAGAAAAAAAAAAAGAGGGGGAAATTCATGCTCTTTTTATAACTTTTTCAAAATAAATTTGTGGCTTATTTTCAGAAAAGAAAGTCACTGACTTCATGGCACAATAAGTGAAGAAGAGAAAAAAGTAAACAAAGCTGTTATAAAAAAAAAAAAAAAGAAAAGAAAAGAAAGCAAAGGGAAAAGATAGAGAAGTAGACAAGTCTTTTTTGAATTCATGCTGATCTGTGTACTCTGTTTTTTAAGCGGAGGTGCTTTTAATTAGGCATATTGTTTAACACAAATTCAGTTACTCAGCAAAACCCGCAGAATTGGGACTCAAAAGAAGACTGATTATATAGCATACAAGTAGTCATGGTGGATAACAAAGAGGTACAAAGAAAGAGTGTAGATTATGTTCTATATTTTTGTGTGTCTAACATGAAAACAAACATGCTTTTCTATGATTATTTGCTTAGTTTGCTGAGACTATAATGAGTTTTAAAAGAAGTTTGGTGGAGAGAACAGAAAATTGGCTCTAAAACCCTGTTGGCAAATACAACATACGTCGACCACTTTCGCAGATATGGAAGCGTTTGACAGAACAATGCTTCTTCAGTCTTAAAAATGCTTTCGAATATAATGCTGAAGAAAAATTCAGAAAGAACCCCTCGCCTTCAACAAGGAATTGTCAGAAAGTGGAAGGAAGTAGGTGTTGCTTTCGAACAAAAAAAAAAAAAAAAAAAAAGGCTGAAGCGCAAGGAAAAAAGTTTCCTTAAAGAAATAGGACGGGATTTTACCATAGTGTTAAAGTTGTCCAAGCATCATGGACGTACTCGATAAACACAATAAGCGACGGTTTCATATTTCTATGAGTCATTGTAAGATCTATTAAACTGTTTTTGTAGTTGATGCTATAAAAATTAGAAGATAAACGTTTTTATTTATTCTTCCCTACTGTACATATTTCCCTATTGAAGGGTGTTGATCCAAGATTGAAAGCAGCATTTAAAGAGGTATCTGTTATACTATAAATGATTTATGTCGATAATTGTTTAAGCTGGTTTGTACATTCTGAAAGCTGCTGTGGCCATTGTATTAACAAAAAATTGGATCTCATGTACAAAAAGACATTCAAATTTGCATCCGTTCCTTGAAAAAATTTCGTCCAATAGAATTTCTGTAGCTTAACCCCAGTTTCAAAATTAACTTTTTTTTTTTTTTTTTTTTTCTTTTGACGTTTAAAATGCCTCGTATACACGATCTCTGTGCAAGAATTCAAAATGGGTTCAGAGCTAGACTTCAAACAATGGCGATACCTGAAACTAAAATGAACCTCGCTATATCTAATATTCTTTATAAAGAAGGTTTCTTAACCTCCGTCACCCGCGGTAATCATCTCGGACCTGATAAAGTGTATACTGCAACTACAAATGAGAATGTAGCCACTCGACGTCTTTGGCTCAACTTGAAATATAAGGATAATTTACCTGCCTTAAATAAACTTTCCCTTATAAGCAAACCCTCAAAAAAAGTTCATTTTACAGTAAATGAACTTAAAAACATTGCAAGTGGTAGAAGAGCTCAGTTCATTAAGCCTCTTCAGCCTGGTGAAATTGCCATTGTCAATACAAATCGCGGTGTTTTAGAATTACAAGAAGCTGTCGAAAAAAATGTCGGCGGCGAGGTTATTTGTCGTGCATCATAAATAACTAAAAGAAATAGAAATAAATATATACATATATCTGATTGTTACACGTTTGTCTTGTTTCTAAAAACATATCAAGTATGTAATAATACAAGTATGGCATTTTTATGTGTGTGAAAGGAAGACAAATAAAGAGGTTTCTGTCAAGTTTTCACAAATAAACTTGATTTTATATGCTAGAGTGAGAAAAGAAACTGTTAAACCAGGTTTTTATGTTCGTCTTGCAAGTTGAAAGTAACAAACTCGTGAGTAAAAAAATTTAAAAATTACAGTATTACCAAGAAGAGAACAAGTTCTATTCAACACTCAAATTAGAAGATATAAAAGGGTGATTATCCTCAAGGAATTCTTTTTTTTTTTTTTTTATCAAATCAATATGTCTCAATTCTCTAACCAACAATCAAAGAACGTTTGCGTTATTGCCAATGGTGATTCGTTTATAGGTTTTGCCTTATGCTATCGAATGTTGCAGGGTATGAAGAACAAAAATGAAGACCACAAATTCGTTGGCCATAGAATGCGTGTTCTCTGTCGTCGCCGAAGCGGTTATGGACTTAGCAAACTTGAAGAAATGGGTGCTGAAATTCAGGAAGTGAACTACGAAGACGAACACAAGCTCCGTGAAGTCTTGAAAGACGTGCGCTACATGACTTTTGTACCTGAACACACCAGCAACCGTGTCAAGGAAGCCAAGAACTTGCTTCATGCTGCTTCGCATCAAGGTGTTGAGCATGTCGGAATGCTCTCCATGTATGTATATGAATCGACTTTATAGTAGTGCAGTTATACTAATTATAATCGTTAGTGTCGGTGTTGATCGTATCCACGAAAAGAGCGAACTTTCCTCCAATCGTGAACTCAAGAATTTGAAACAATACTGTGAGATTGAACATATGCTCAAGGAAACTTTCAAGGACAAGTATTGCATCATCCGTACTGCTAAGTTTTACCAACTTCTCTACTACTTGGCTCCCGAAATTGAAGGCAAGAACATTTTCCCTTCTCCTGTAAGCAAGGATAAAAAATGGGTCATGGTCAACATCAACGACGTAGTCGAAGGTATCTGGAGATTGTACATGAAGGAGAAAGAAAGTCTTACTGCTCATCAACGCGTTTGGAATTTTGCTGGCCATAAGCCTATGAAGACCGAAGAAATGGCTAAACAAATTGGTGAAGGCCTGGGCCGCAAAGATTTGAAGTTGGAACACATGTCAAGCAGTGATTTGAAAAAGCAGCTTGAACGTATTGAAGACGATAAAAGATTTACTGAGCGTCCTAGTGAAACTGAATTCCGCAGAGACCGCGATGGTTACTGGTCCTTCCCTATTAGCAAGTACTTGAACAGCAACGCTATCGAAATCATGATGGAATACTGGGAATTGGCAAATCATGATGAACTTGATATTGAAAACAGTGACTTGAAGAGAGCCCTCGATGATGAGCCAATGACTTTGAAGAAATACTTTGAAAATAATCGCAATCAATTCAAGCGCTTCAAGTAAAGCTTTCAATCAAATTTATAAAAGAGCTACTGTCATATATATATATATTTTTTGTACCAATCCCTTAATATTTTCAGAGCAAAATATTGTCATAATCCCCTTCAGATAAGAAAAATCTTTTTGTTTACCTAAAAAACTAAATAAAAAAAAATATTGATGACATTATTTTATACTCTTTTAAATCCTTAAAACGTTTAAAATCTTCTTTATTTGTTTGTAAGTTTATTTCGACAAAGTTGGCTTAAAGACTGGCAAGAAAAGAACAGTGATAAGCCTTCATGTGTGGAGCAATTTCTGTTCTCTCCACCAAACTTCTTTTAAAACTCATTATAGTCTCAGCAAACTAAGCAAATAATCATAGAAAAGCATGTTTGTTTTCATGTTAGACACACAAAAATATAGAACATAATCTACACTCTTTCTTTGTACCTCTTTGTTATCCACCATGACTACTTGTATGCTATATAATCAGTCTTCTTTTGAGTCCCAATTCTGCGGGTTTTGCTGAGTAACTGAATTTGTGTTAAACAATATGCCTAATTAAAAGCACCTCCGCTTAAAAAACAGAGTACACAGATCAGCATGAATTCAAAAAAGACTTGTCTACTTCTCTATCTTTTCCCTTTGCTTTCTTTTCTTTTCTTTTTTTTTTTTTTTATAACAGCTTTGTTTACTTTTTTCTCTTCTTCACTTATTGTGCCATGAAGTCAGTGACTTTCTTTTCTGAAAATAAGCCACAAATTTATTTTGAAAAAGTTATAAAAAGAGCATGAATTTCCCCCTCTTTTTTTTTTTCTTTTTTTTCTTTACAAATGCTAATACACGTATTGTATCCAGTTTTTTTTCCTCCCGGGAGGTTTTTTAGCGTAAGTCCTGATTCCCAGCTGGTTCGTAAACCTAGCTTTTTGCGGCATCACTTGTAGGCTTGATTCAGTTCCACCCAAGTTTGATAACGCTAACACCCTTTCTAAACCTACTTACTAGGTTGGGGCAGGCAGAAATAAATACTAATAAAAATGAAAAATAAATTGAGCTTATAAATGGCTATCACCCACTTACTAGCTTATACCTGTTAATTGTTAAATAGCTGGTAAAGAATATTTATGCCATATAAATATTTTACGTAGTTTTTATTGGCTGTAGCTGATGAATCTTCCCCTCATTACAATAAATGATAAAAGATAGACTCATTTGACTTTATAGTTCGTTTGTTGCTTATATTTATTCAAAACGTAGATATCAAAGCCTTAACACGGTGTTTCTTTCTTTCTTTCTTTTGTTTAAGATGCTTTAATGTGCTCTCTCAAGATGTTATGAGAGGCGCTAAAATATAAAAAAGTGCTAACAGCAACAGTAGCTTCTTGAAGCTTTTTGCTTCCTATAGGTCTCGAGTTTTTGTTTTGGTACACCAGCTTTAGTAAGTTGAATAACCGATAAAAAGGCCCTCGTGGAGACATCTTTGTCACTGTATGCGGTCATTGTTTCTCAGTTTGAAGTCCTCTATGCAAATAACTCCTCAGCAAACTTTTGTTTCTTGCCTCCTCGTTATTCAGAACAGGCCAAAACTATTTTGAAATGATTAGTGAGGTTCTTTATATACATAAAATTCAGCAACATTGTTGCTTTTTTAAAGTTGCTATGTTGACTTTAAGGAGTTGTTGGTTCGGGCTGTACTTTGCATAACTTATCTCCTCAGAATAGCACTGCTCCAATTTGTTTAGAGAAAGTAGAGTCATGCAAAATAGCAAGAGCTGGTGTCGATTGAGTAAAGTGAATTTTGAAAGTTTCACAGAGACAAGCAAGCACTGAGCTGAATTTTGTTATTTTTTGCAAGTACTATAACACTGTGCTTGTTTATTGGATCTCCTTGATTAAAAAGAAAGCGGGATTTTCTTCTCCTTTTATTGTTGTTCTTTTCCTTTTTTTTTTTTTTTTTTTTTTCTTTTATAAAAGAGTATGGTGACTCGACAACTTTTCCCAAATAATAATAATAATAATAATAATAAGAATGAGGACACTCAATGTCAAAAAGAGGTTACACATCTTGACATTGTGAACATGAATGAACAGAGTAAAGATAATGAAGAATTGAGTTCAGAAACAGATTCTATTTCGCTTACAACGGACGGTGATAAGGAGGATGAAAGAGAAGTTATCCGGCTGCAATATGATGAAGACGAATACGAGGACGAGTATTATGTGCCTGGTATTGACAATGATAAAGAGTATTATGACGATATTCCTGGATATAAACGCATGGACTTGAAAGGCGAATCTGAATCAGACAAAGACTTAATCATTTACTCACTCAATGAATCTTTGCAAATTCATAAAGAAATAGTGGATCGTGTTGAACATGAAAAAGAGGAAATGAAGCGTCAATTTGAACTAGAGAAACAAGAAGAACAAAAGGAGTTTGAAAAGGAAAAGATTCAGGCAGAAGAGGAACAGTTAGAGTCAAAGGAGAAAGTGAATAAGCTTGAAGCGATATATCAAGCTTTAGTAAAAGAATTAGAGACAAAGAAATTAGAGTACCAACGTATGGAAAGTCGATTTCATTCGCATATCAAAGACATTCGATCAAAGGATAGTGGTTTACCTGCAATCAAGGCACAGATAATACAGTTATCGGATCTTGTGAGTGATTTGTGTAAGCCACTCAGTTTAACAGCTACATCAAATACGTTGGATTATTTCTTTCAACGATGGTCTGATATGATGGAACATTATTTCGAAAATGAAGAGCTCGATACAACAACCATTTCATTACTGACAGAAAAGATGTTATGGGAGAGCATTATGCATGACATATTACAAACACCTATTCATCCAGGCGTGTTTCTTAATGATTCATTTGGTAAAATTTATAACTGGGTAGAAAGAAGAAATACATCCTGGGCAGCCAGATTGAGGCAACAAATTACCGCTTTCTTAGTAAACAATGAGGAAGAAGAATCCATGGAGCAACATAAAAACTCAATTATTCAAGAGAACTTGAATCAATTATATACCATTTACAATATTCATACAGAAGAACAAAAGAAGAGCCTAAAAAAGAAGTGGACAAAGATAGTTGAACTCGCTATTAAATTAAATATAGACATCAAATGTCAAGATAATCCTCCAATAGAAGTTTTAAAAATAGAAGAAGGTACATTGTATAATGAAAATACAATGAAATCCTATGGCGAAGGCGACATCATCTCCTTTATTGTATCCCCACCTTTTGTCGCTACTCCCATTTTATCCGACGAAGATGAAGGTTTTCTTATTCCAGCAAAAGTATATTGTGTTTAAACATCTCTCTCCAATAAAAGAAAATAGTAAAAACAAAGCACAATTGTACCCTCTAAACAACCATGAGTGCTAGTGGCTCAACTTATATACTTTCCCTATTATGGAGAGTGGCTGGGAAATTGCTTTTCTAGTCAAAACTAAAAAGGGAGCATAATCATTTGAAGAATCACACTATATAGCTATATGACATCTTTAACTCTGAGGTGGCTTTAAAGAAAGCGGCTTTGCTTTCTTGGCTAGAAGTTGCATTCTTTTGGGCCTTTTTTATGCTTCTAAAACCCCTCAATTCCTAGTAATTACGCTTTCAACTCTTTTTGATTTTCTCAAGTTAATATCATACAATTATTCAACGCGTAAAGAAAGAAAAAAAGCTTTTCTTCCCCTGCATCGTTTATGATTTCTAAAACCTTAAAAAAAAAAATTTATTTTTGTACAACCACAACCACTGAGTTTCAACCTTTAACAATATCCAACCCCTTTTTTTTCATTCTTTTTTTTTTTTTTCTTCTTCTTCTTGTTAACGAAAAGATGCTTGGGTGGAAGCCATCCTACACAACTTACCTTGGTGATTCACAACTAGAAAACTTGCGCCTTTATAAATATGCTGCTGTTGATAAATCACCTGTTTCTAAATATATCTTGAAGCATTATTGGGATTTTGCCATTACTTTATTTCCTCGATGGATAGCGTAACTTGACCCTATAGGAAAAAAAAAAAAAAAAAAAAAAGGATACTCATCTTTTCACCATTTAGCCCTAATTTAATTACTCTGATTGGTTTATTTTTTATGATTGCCAATATTTTGATTATTTGTGTATGGTCACCTAACCTCGATACAGACGCACCCAACTGGATCAACTTCAGTTTTGCAGCAGGACTTTGGCTTTATTCCACATTTGATAATGTAGATGGTAGACAAGCTCGTAGAACAGGTACATCCTCACCCTTGGGAGAATTGTTTGATCATGGTTGTGATGCTGTGAATTGTACCTATGTGGCTTTATTACAAGCCGCCGCTTTAGGATTGGGTCATTCCGTCTCTGCTGCCATTTTATTGTTTGTATCTATTGCAGGATTTTATTTATCTACAGCAGAAGAGTATTATACGGGGGTACTTTATTTGGGTTACGTGAATGGTCCTACTGAAGGTATCATTGTTACATGTCTTGCTTTTATTTGGTCCGGTCTATATGGTAAATATATATATATATATATATACATAATGTGTGTGGGATAAAGGGGATCTGAATACAATATGTTTTAATAGGTGTTGCTTCATGGCACGTGCCTGTGGACGAGATCGCATGGCTTGCTGGGATTTTCCCTAGTGGCACTACCTTTGCTGACCTATTTGTATGGGGTATGGTTATGTTTTTCGTTGTTACACATCTTCCTTTCTGGTAAGACAAAGTATTCAAGTATATATAAACATACACAACTGACTAGATGAAAGTGTCTACGCTATTGCCAAAGCGAGTAAAGAAAAGGGATTGAAGCAAACAACTGTATTATTCAATGTATGGATGCCTTTATTGACATCTGCTATTTGTATTTATGCATGGTTATCATCTCCTTCATCCATTATCTTTACAGAAAAACACTTTATCTTGTTTGCCATCTTTGTAGGTTTCTTATTTGGCGAAATGGCTTCTGATATTATTCTTGCTCATTTGACAAAATCAGACTATCCAAAGTTTTACAATATCTTGACACCTTTATTCTTAATGTCATTCTTGGTGATATTTCAATACATCTTCCAAATGTAAGTCCTTTTTTTATTACACATAGAGATAGAATCTGACCTGTCAATTTAGTCACGTGTTTTCAGAATATTATGTGTTATCCATTTTATGTTTGTATACATTTGCAAATTATATTATCAGGGCAGTGCGTGTCATTAATGCATTTTGTGACTTTTTGGGAATTCGATGTCTTACTATCCCTACCTCCAAACAATCAGTCATTCCAAAATCTACTATTGAACAAGAAACAGATTCATTGTTGGTAGCTCAAGAAGAAGGATCAAATACTCAATACAATACCTTTTAAATCCCCCCCCTCCCTCCTTTTATTTAATATTATTTATAAAAAGATTATTTTAATGTAAAAAATGACTTTATTAAGCTTAAGAAAGAAAAAATGCAGAAATGTCTTTTTTTTTTTTTTTGTAATTTACCTTTTGCTTCATAAAAAAAAAAAAAGAAGAAATAGTTATCAGCAAAAGATAAAAAAAGGAGGGGGCATAGATCTAACTATTATACAATAATAAGAAGAGAAGATCAGCTCTTCTTGTTCATAAGTTTTTTTCTTTTTTTTTTTAACAGCCAACTGTAGTTGAAGAATGCCACGACATAGTTTCTTGTTGTTGCTTATGAGACTTTCTTCTACGATCTTCTACACGTTGATGTGTCTTCATATGTTGTGATAGATTATCAGATCTTGAAAACGTTTTATTACAATTAGGAAAAGTGCAGCCAAAAGGTCTTTCCAAAGTATGAATACGCATATGTCTTTTCAAGTGCTCTAATCGTTTGAACCCACGTTGGCATTGAGGAACAGGACAAGTATGGTTCTTTTGTTGAGATGACTCTTTCTTTGTCATAGCAGCAGCGACCACAACAGCTGCAGCTGCAGCAATAGACTCAGGATGTTGTTCTTGTTGTTGGATAGGATAATAACCGTAATGACCAAGATGATGAGAAGGATAAGGGTGCGTGTAAAGGTGATGGTGGTTCACTTCATGACCAAGCACAGTAGTATCAGAAAGACTCTGGTTCAAATTAAATTGGTTTTGTGTCTCATCACTAAAATTGTAATGCTGTTGATCTTGATATGCACTCTCCTATATAAAATAATGAATATATTTAAACTATTTTGTACTTGTATATCATTTCTTACTTGTTGTGCGAAATGAGGACGGGTATTGTACATATCTTGATACATGTCAAAAGAAGTAGTAGCAGTCTTGGGGGCATAATCATAGACGGGGGGAGACGTGGTTTGTTTTACAGCAGTGATCGATTTTTTACCTTGAAGCATATTTTCTTTCTTGGTATGAGTACGATAATGAGCATGGAAATTATCAGAACGACTAAAACTTTTACCGCAGCCAGGATAGTGGCATACATGAGGACGTTTACCCGTATGAACAAGCATGTGACGCTTAAGATGCTCGTAGCGCTTGAAACTCCAGGAACAATAAGGATATTTGCAAACGTGTTTGTGCTGAGTAGCAGGACCTGTCAAATTAGCACGAGAACCACGACGGCTTGTTTTGACTACATTATATTCAGGAGTAGTAGTCGTGTTTCCGTTCAAGAAACCGTAATCTTGTTGTTGCTGTTGTTGCTGATCTTCCATGGAAACAGCTGAACATGAGCTTCTTCGGAATTGATCTTGCATAGCAACGTTTGTACCGAATCCAAAAGGTCCTACATCAACAGAAAATTTACGCTTGTATTGCATTGAATCGAGTAAGATGGATGAAGGAGAAACAGCTGGTGTAAGAGGAGGTGACATATTCTGATGGTATACCAAACCTGGATTCATAATATAACTGTTACTTGAAGGGGGAGGTGGAGGTAAGTAAGCATAAGAAGAACACATGCCTTTATTGTCGACATAAGAAGAGGGTGAAGTAGCAGCATTTTCATCTAATTTAGGCAACTTGTCAATACCTGGCAACTTTTCGTTCATCATAGGTGTATTAGGTTGTTGTGTTTGTTGTTCATAAGGTTGGTTCATCGCAACAAAAATAAAAATAAAAAGTAGTATAATAATAATAATAATAAAAAAAAAAAAAAGTACGAAATAGGTGATTGAAAAGCTTTATATATTATATATCAGTAAATAAGATTGATCGACAATATCACAGGGAGGGGATATTCGTATATCATTGCTTCTTTATCAGAAAGGACAATTAGAACCAATGGGTTGCTATATTAGGCATTTTTACTTCCTCCTTGTGACTTCAGGGGTAAAATTTTAGGGACGGGTTTAAGCTAGTGTTAAAATGGGTTCAAAAAGCCTCCCTCTTTCTATTTATTATATATACCAAGTTTTTCTTCTTTCTAAACAAAGTATGTACAGTTGAGAAAAGCAGTATGTATTTTAACACTATTAGAAAAGTGTCAATGGTAATAATATTATATCAGGTTTTATTAACAATTTATTCCCCTTAAGAATGTTTATGATGTACATGATTTGATATTTATATGTACATGTATGCGAATCTCTATTTATAAACCTATATATAATCAAAATTCGTGTATTTATATTTAACTTTAAAATGATAAATCCCAACAAACTTGTTATATAGTGGTCGCCTCCTTGAAATACCCTCCCTTCTCGTTTAATAATAGAGACGCAAAACCTCGTGCTTGACATAAAGAATATTCTCTTGCTTTTCTTCTCCTCCCCTTGTTGATGCATGAAATCCCAGCTTTCTGTTTAAAATCGGTCCTCCCAAAAGTCATTCAATCAAAACTTTAAATTTTCATTATTCACATTCCGGATCGAGCAATTTCCGATCCGAGTCATTCAGTTACCACAAAGGAGCCATTTGACATTGTAAACAATCCCTCCCTCCTCCCTTTCAATCAATCAATAAAGTAAAATAGAATCCATCCATTCAAATACGATAAAGCTAAATGTTTATAAAATAGATGGCCAAGGATCAAAAGACCACCCAAAAGCGTTCCACCCTTGCTGATGTTGTTACTCGTGAATACACCATTCACTTGCACAAGCTCGTTTTCGGTCGTTCTTTGAGAAAGCGTTCTCCTCATGCCATCAAGGCCGTCAAGGCTTTTGCCCAAAAGGCCATGGGTACTAAGGATGTCCGTCTCGATCCTTCTTTGAACAAGGCTATTTGGTCTCGTGGTGTCAAGCACTCCAACCACCGTATTCGTGTTCGTATCGCTCGTAAGCGTAACGATGATGAAGATGCCAAGGAGAAGCTCTACTCTTATGTCACCTTCGTCCCCACTGCTGATTTCAAGGGTAAGAATAAAATACATGTATTTAATGAATAGAGTAAACTGACTGTTTTTTTTTTTTTTCGGACAGGTCTTCAAACTGAAGTTGTTGAAGATGAAAACTAAATATTGGAATAAAATTTACTTTTCTTTATAATTGGGCATAATTGAATAATGAAGGATCTGTAATTATGGGAGAGTGTTGATTAATTGAGCATGATGCATAAATTGAGTTCTTGCATTCAAAAATCATTCTGAAAAAAAAGCTTTAATTATTTTGAGTGGGATTACCTAATAAGCGCGTATTAGGTAATATAAGTAAAAGCACCCTTTTTTTTTCCCACTTGTGAATGATTGAAGCCTCCTTGTCATTGATAACACAGTGAACCTCCTCTCATTCATATCATATTGAACCTACTCTCTTTATTTTGTTATCTTGATTTCCCTTTTGACAATCCCCTTGCTGTCCATTATACAGACATACTATGTAAAAACGCTCCCCCCATCTTATTATGTAATCGACGGAGTTGAAGTGATCTATTTTGTTTAACTTTCATAAACTTTTTACATAATCAAATTCTTTCATTAAAATACGCGCACCAAACAGCTCCTTGAAAAGAGTCAAAAATTATTAAAGCATCCTTTTAGCATCTCTTTTGTTTCCTCAGAATAAAGAGATGTAACCTTACGTTTCTTTTCCCCCTGTTTTCCCGTTTCAATCTAATAATCGGCACATCAAATTACGTAAACAACCCACACTAAAAAAAAAAAAAAAAGGATGATTACATAAGTCAGGGAAACTGATCTTTCTTATAAAAAAGGATCCTTTTACATAATCTCTCTTTTTTTTTTTTTTTTTTTCCTTCATCATGTCAACTACTATTACTAAAGAAGACACATTTATGGGGTGGGCCTGTCCTGGCAAAGGTAAACGCTTCTTCCCCCATAAAAAGAAAAAGATGACTTATATATATATTTATTCAGGCCAACCTCTTACATGGACGGAACTTCCTTTGAAACAATGGGATGACAATACGGTTGAAATAAAGGTAACGCACTGCGGTGTATGCGGTTCTGATTTACACGTTATGGATGAAGGTTGGGGACCTACGGATTATCCTTGTGTCGTTGGCCACGAAATCGTCGGTATCATTACCAAGGTGGGCAAGAACGTGACTCATCTACGCGTGGGTGATCGAGCGGGTGTAGGAGCACAATGTGATTCATGTCATGAATGCAACGATTGTCTCTCAGGCAACGAAAATGTCTGCAAGGATGGATTGATGGGTCGTGGAGGTACTTATAATGGCTACTGGAAAACGGGCGACAAGACGTATGGCGGGTATGCGGACAAGTGGCGCGGTGATCACCGCTTTGTGTTCAAGATTCCGTGTGGGTTAACGAATGAAATGGCAGCCTCGTTCTTTTGTGCAGGCGTGACGACTTATGCTCCTCTCAGGACACATCGCGTTCAGCCAGGAAGTCGCGTGGGTGTGATTGGGATTGGTGGACTGGGTCATTTTGCTATACAGTGGGTGAAGGCGATGGGAGCAGAAGCTGTAGCTCTTTCTCATTCGGACAAGAAACGAAATGATGCGATGGAATTAGGCGCTGATCAATATATTGTTACTACTGATAAAGCTGAGTTGAAGAAGAATGCTAATTCTTTAACGCATCTATTATGCACTTGCTTTGTCAGCGAAGGTTTTGATTGGTCTCTTTATTTGGATTTGTTGAAGGACAATGGTCAATTCATGATGGTAGCTATTCCTGAAAAACCTTTGGCGAAAATTCCCCCGCTTTTATTGGCACGTAAACAGGTTTCGGTTTCAGGATCGATTATTGGGTCGCCCCGTATGGTGGAAGAGATGTTGCAGTTTGCTGCAAATACACGTGTCAAGCCTTGGATCAATAAATATCCTATGAAAGATGCCCCTGCTGCCATTCAAGCCATGAGAGATGGTAAACCAAGATACAGGATTATTCTCGAACAAGAAAACGAACATGCATAAAAAACATACAATCCACATCCTTTATCATATACATGTCATCATTTATAACAATAAAAAACGTTTAACTCATAAAGATATATACGTAACTTTTATATTTTATAAAGAGGTATTAACATAATTATAATTAACTAACATGTATTATATAAACGTTTTTTTTTTCTTTTTTTTTTAAGCCACCCAATTCATAACACGCTTCCACATGGGAAGTTTCTCGTTCATTTCGTTATCTTTCTCAATATCGAAACGAGTGACACGGCCTGTTTCAAAATCTAAAATATAAAGTTAAATCATGTTGTCATATTATATACAAAATCAGGTATACGTTACCAACTTCTTCCAAAGGAATGACTTTTCCTCTTTTAATAATCTTGTGACCAATATAACACACAAAGAAGGGAACAATACCAATATAGTACGTCACAAAGTCAACAGCAACAAAAGTAGGTGTGAAAGCACTGTAGCCTTGACCAAGAATGATCAAGATACAAAGACAACAAGCAAAAAGACCTGTAAAGGGGTAACCAAGCGCTTTATACGGAAGGTCGCTCAAGCTTCTTCCTTGACGCACATAAGCGCGACGGAAACGAATATGAACAGCACCAATACCCGCCCAACTGATGAACCCACTGACGGCTGTAATACTCAAGAACCAAACAAAGGCTTCTTCAGCACTGTAAATGGAGGCAAAGACGGTTGCAAAGCCCACTACAGAAGAGACAATGATAGCCCAGAAAGGAGAACCGAACTTGTTGACGCGACCCAAGAAGGCAGGAGCATTACCATCACGAGCAAGACCCATTAATGTACGTGAGGTGGTGTAGAGGGAGGAATTACAGGCAGATAAGACACTGGTGAGGACAACAGCATTAATGACGTGTGCGCCTGCTTCAATACCAGCCAACTTGAAGACCAAAGTAAAAGAAGCTGTACCGGGTCCACCATCGGGGTTGCTCAAGTCTTCGTTTGTGTAGGGAACACACATGCCTAAAAGTAAAATGGTACAGATGTAAAAAATGATGATACGCCAGAAAGTGTTGCGAATGGCACGAGGGACAGTCTTGGTTGGGTTTTTGGCTTCACCTGCTGTAATACCAACAACTTCAGTACCTTGGAAAGAGAAACCTGCAGATAAGAGGACACTGATTGTTCCAGGAGCTCCGTTATTGAAAGCACCAGGATTATTCCAATAACTAATAGAAAAATAAGTGGGTGTTCCTTTTTTTTTGTGTGTGTATGTGTTTATATATTTACGAGAAGCCAATTGTTCCTTGTCCACCTACAGCACCAGCAGTGACCAAGATAGCCATGATGATAAAGACGATAACGATAACAATCTTAATCAATGCAAACCAGTATTCGAGCTCACCATAGACTCTCACACTGAACATATTGATAGCAATAATGATGGCTAAGAAGATCACAGACCAGGCAGCATCAGGTAAGACAGCGCTCCAATACTTGATGATTGTAGCAGAAGCAGCAAGTTCTATAAAATGGGTTGTGAGATGACCGTGGTAAAAAAAAAAAAAACCTAATCTTGTTTGTTGTTACCAGTTGCAATTGTAACAGCCTATTCAGGAAATATTAGATAAACATGTCAAAAACGATCAATTATGTATAAATCTTCTATTTACCCACTAATATTATTTAAAGGTAATTATATATATATATAAATAAAAGTTGGTTATTAGTTTAGTGAATTTAACAAGGATATATTTTCTTACGGAGAACCTAATTAAGGAAAAAATAATGGTGGTTAGACTGTATTAAAAAAGGAAATGTTATCTCGTATCTACCAATAATTCCAGCCAAGAGCGAAACCAAGTGCGGGTTCTACAAATCTTGTAGCGTAATGATTAAAAGAACCAGAAACTAGAAATTGGTATTTTAATAAGGATTGAATGGTTGGTAGATTTTTTATTATATATATATATATATATATATAAATTTACCAGGCATAAAAGTAGCCATTTCACCAAGACATGTCATAATACAGTAAACCATAAAGCCCACTAGATATTATAAATGTCAGTATATGTTATATATTATATTAATTAATTAATAATAGGCAACTTGCTTACCAACACAATAGGCAATAAGAGCACCAGCTGGACCAGCCTCGGCAATATTACTACCAGAACTCAAGAAAAGACCAGTACTATTGTATAATAAATCAGCATAAAGAAATGGGTTTATTTACTGGAATATATATCAATATATATATATATATATATATATATATATATATATATATTACCCAATAGCACCACCTAATGAAATCATTTGAATATGTCTAGCATCTAATCCACGGTGAGTCCCCTTCTGTACATTATTCTCAAGATCATCATCCACAATATTTCCTGTGACATAAGAGTGTAATGAACTGGGTGTCTTTTCTATCTTTTCATCGTCGTATTTATCCGCCATAATAATAAAGGAAAGAAGAGTAAGATTAACTTTTTATCGATCGTCCGCCATCTCTTCTTTTTATATATATCCTAAAACCTTGTACGAGGGTAATAAAAAAAGGATTTTGATTCGTACGTACCTTTCTCTACGCACGTGACGAATCGATAATTTTCTTTTTATGGCGTACAAAAGATTTGTACTACCTTTGATAACAAAAGATAATATAACAAATGAAAAACAGCAAACGAACAAAGAAAGTATTTTTTTTTTTTAAAAAAAAAAAGAAGCTTCATTTATGTATACAATGGTTATTTTTTTTTTTTTTTTTCTGATGGGTGATGAGAAAAGTGTTACGGAGTTCAAAAAGTGTGCATCAAATCATATTACAGCAGAGAAGCTTTAGCCTAAAAAATGAGGCATTTGCGATATTTATTTGGTTAACTTTCATAAAACGTCTAGTTCTTTATTATGATTTGAGGTGTGACGGATGTCTTTGCAAAAACTGTCATTTTTATTGTTGTATACAACAAAATGCAAAGTACTACGCTTGTATTATAATACACAGTTTATGTGCATGTGTTACAAATATAGAATAGATTTACCCTATTTGGAATATTGACAAAGATAGGGAGATATGCAGGATCATAAAAAAACTGACCACTAAAACGTCTGTGTTAGTCTAAAATATAAGAGAAAGCTTGATGTGACATGCTAAGCTAAAACTGTCTTTTTCTATAATAAACTCGCTTTTAACGGAATATGTCATCCGATAAAAAAGACACAAACATTTATACATTAATACAGGATTTGCTGAGCTGTTGAAAAAAAAAATATTTCACACGATTAGCATTTTTAGTTGAGTATGTACGAGTATAACGTTCTAACTTTTACCATTGCATTTACGTGTTACAGCTCAACTTAAAATGAGACTGGTCCCTGCTCAGAATTATCGCATATAAGTGCACTTGCAAATTCCTAAAATTCTCTTTATCGAAACGGCACCAGCTGTTGATATTTCGCAAAAACAAGTTCCCAGGTGTTACTCTGACAGAGCCCAAATTAAAAACTACTTTACATAAACAACGAACTTTTATAGATGCCATAATAATAAAATACCTCTTTCAGTAACGAGAGTCATAGTATTTCTCTAACATATCTGACTTATACTTTGAACCCAACAAGTACATAACTATAATCTCAACAAAAGAAAGGAAGAAAGAAACACCGTGTTAAGGCTTTGATATCTACGTTTTGAATAAATATAAGCAACAAACGAACTATAAAGTCAAATGAGTCTATCTTTTATCATTTATTGTAATGAGGGGAAGATTCATCAGCTACAGCCAATAAAAACTACGTAAAATATTTATATGGCATAAATATTCTTTACCAGCTATTTAACAATTAACAGGTATAAGCTAGTAAGTGGGTGATAGCCATTTATAAGCTCAATTTATTTTTCATTTTTATTAGTATTTATTTCTGCCTGCCCCAACCTAGTAAGTAGGTTTAGAAAGGGTGTTAGCGTTATCAAACTTGGGTTGAACTAAATCAAGCCTACAAGTGATGCCGCAAAAAGCTAGGTTTACAAACCAGCTGGGAATCAGGACTTACGCTAAAAAACCTCCCGGGAGGAAAAAAAACTGGATACAATACGTGTATTAGCATTTGTAAAGAAAAAAAAGAAAAAAAAAAAAAAGAGGGGGAAATTCATGCTCTTTTTATACTTTTCAAACAAAAATTTGTGGCTTATTTTCAGAAAAGAAAGTCACTGACTTCTTGGTACAATAAGTGAAGAAGAGAAAAAAGTAAACAAAGCTGTTATAAAAAAAAAAAAAGAAAGCAAAGGGAAAAGATAGAGAAGTAGACAAGTCTTTTTTAAATTCATGCTGATCTGTGTACTCTGTTTTTTAAGCGGAGGTGCTTTTAATTAGGCATATTGTTTAACACAAATTCAGTTACTCAGCAAAACCCGCAATATTGGGACTCAAAAGAAGACTGATTATATAGCATACAAGTAGTCATGGTGGATAACAAAGAGGTACAAAGAAAGAGCGTAGATTATGTTCTATATTTTTGTGTGTCTAACATGAAAACAAACATGCTTTTCTATGATTATTTGCTTAGTTTGCTGAGACTATAATGAGTTTTAAAAGAAGTTTGGAGAGAACAAAGACTTAGCTCTACGGTAAACGGTACATATGGAAGCTTATATCTAGCCTCATAGCCTATTTATCTTTCGCATATTCAGAGATTGTTTATTGGAGACTTCTACAGTTTTGTGTTGCTAATACACGTACGGTCTAATTTGGAGATCATTGCTAATCATTGAGGAGACTTAGATTTTGTAAAACATACGATCTTTGTTAGTTGAATTTAGCTTTGCATACAAGATGTTCGCGACATTACACAAGGAAAAAGAGTCAATATTAATTCAACAGGTGATGTGAATTCCTGTTGTTGTGGCTTTATTTTTTGCTATAAGAACTATCGTCAAAAACAGACTTGCTCAGCTGAGATGTTCTCTTTTACTTTATCCTATTTTTTAACGAGTCCTGAATAAGTTTATGGACACCACAAAACGCTAAAACACTGCTAAAACTTTCAGTAAATACCAATATAATCATGAGAAAAGCCTATCTTAGGCTGCTGCTGGGCTTCCGCGTGCTCTGAGCAAGGTTTACATAGTATTACCGCCGCACTCTACCTGCCAGAATTTAAAATTTTAACATCCGTTGTTTTTATTTGCAGATCTTAAATCTTCTATTTACGTTCTAAAGACTGGTCGCTAGTATTTTTACACAAAGACAAATATCATAAGAAGATTGGATGTCTTTATTTTTTTTATTTTTTTTAGATACACATGCTCTTGTTTTTTTTTTCTACTTTTTACGGGTGACATTGGCCATCATGTATTGTTTCCTTCTATCAATAAGAACTTGTAGTATAAAAGATGTTGATGACATTCCTGATGTCAGTGTTTTGATCTTTTGAGGTGAATGATGAAAAAAAAAAAAAGGTACCACAGTTATATGATTTTTTTTTTCAAAACAATAACAAACTAGTCAGTAAAATATACTGCTAGATCTGATCTAGTTATTGTTTTGATTCAAGTGTGTGTATGATGGGATATAGTTCAATATGTTGGGCGCTTTGTAGTAACGTTGTTTATATGAACTTTGAGTGATAACACAAATATACAGTTATTAAAGGGTTTCGATTAGTGTGTGTGCAGTTTGCGTCTCAGAACTTGACTCTTTTGAAGGTGTTGTCTCTTGTTTTAATATAGGTTCAAAGAAAAACTCTTTGTTTTTTGGTATTGTAACATATGGGACTTGAATACTGAAGAATATGAAACATATGAAAATAACAAGTATAAATATACGTGTGGGTATCGATGGCATATAAAGGAAGAAAGAGGTAAAAATGACCCCTCTCACTTTCAAAGGAAAGCTTTAAATAGAGGGATCTAAAATTGAGTTATTAATTTATTGGATTACCAATAAAAAGTAATCAACAACTTAGTCAGCAGTTATTTTATATTCTTCTTTATACAGTGTTTTTGCACTTTGAATTCAGAAAACAGGTCCTCTCAAGATGCGACTAAATTTTTAGATGGCAAAATAGGTCTCTAAATCCTTTTTTTAATCTAAAAAAGGAAACTATAAAATAACAAACTGCTTTATTTTACTTCATTCAAATCAAAAAAGAAAATCAGTGGAGGCAATTTAGTACTTTTATGTCGTCACATGATTTTTGAGAATTTAGTCGCATCTTGAGAGGACCTGTTGTCTGAATTCAAAGTGCAAACACTATATAAAAACTAAACCCTTTTCCTCTGGCATCATTTTATTAGGTTTAAAAAAAGATGTTGTTTCACGTGTAAAGTTTAAAAAAGAAAAGCACGGTCTTTTCCTTGATAGACTGTTTGTTTTGCTACATTTAGCTAGTGTAAGTGTATTAAGGGAAACGTTTATTGTTATACGTTCATCAATGGACATAATTTAATTTTGACACCGAGTACATGCATTGTACAACTACCCGGAGTGCAACACTGCTGATGCTGTGCACTCCGCTGCTTTTACCATTTATGTAGACACTCAGCTTCAATGGTATATCATTCGCTTGTCTCTACAATTATACACCGCGTTTCATTACTAATAATGTGCTATTAAATGTGTACGTCCTTCAAGTGTCGAAGTTGCTATATTCGTTTACCGTTGGGTCTATTTACGCCTCCTTCAACTACTCATTTTATGAAGAGAATATACGCGTATTAAAGATATTACTTACGATTATTGGCGATGCGTTTGTTATTTTGAACCTAAATTTGTACTCTATTCTTCTCTAATGTTAAAACTGTTCATGCCGACGACATATGGGACAGATATTTCTTAATTAGGGCATTAAAGCCCCACAAAAAAAAACTTTTTATTCTTTTGACTCAATATATTTAGTTTCACACCACGTTAAGGGCTATACCACGAAAAGCAGCCCCTAAAAAATAATATCCAAAACTTCAGTTTGTATTTGAAGAAGCGCCACAGTTTGCAGAACCAGGAACTGAGCAATCTTCGATTCCACAAAAGACAAGTTCAATGAATCAGCAGAGTCAATCTCAAGATCTAAAGAAAAAGGCTTTACCAAAAACCCAGGCCGCACCTAAGCAACATGCGCCAGTAAAAAACACTTCTGCTAAAACTCAGAACATGCAAAAGCAAGGTTCAAGCAATAAAGCTTCCTCTAGCACCCAAAAACATCCTCCACAAAAGAGTAACAAAAACATGTCTAAGCAGCCCCCTGCAAATACTCAGAACATATACGGTCAGCAACCTCAACAAGGGCCCCCACCACATCCTCAGAATGCACATGGGCAACAAATCCTACCACCAAACAGCCAGTCTATCTATGGTCAGTATCCTCAACAAATGCCGCCGCCCAACTCGCAGAACATATACGGGCAACATACTCAATATAGATCTATTCAACCACGACAGCAACCAAGTACACAGGTTCCATACGGGCGGTATCCACCACAAGGGTTCCATCCAAACGCCTCTAAAGCACGTGGTGAGCCCCTTCAACAAACACTACCTCCTAATAATAATCAAAGCACGTATGAACAGCAGCAACGGATAGTATCAACTACTTATGGAGAGTTCAGACAACCCACTCCTCAGTACCCCTATGCACAATATCCACAGCAGCCTCCAAGCGCACCATCTAATAATCCGAATATGTGCGGGCAATATCCTCAGCAGCCTAACAGACCACTGCCTAGTAACCAAAACCCATATGGACAGCAACTCCCACAACAAAGAGCTCCATTACAGCCTCGCATTGCCCCGACTCCTCCAAGAAACATTGCACCAAACATTCAGAGACCAACCGCGGCAAAGAAAGCAGCTGGTACTCCTGCAAAGAATATTAACAAAAAGCGGGCTTTATCAACGTCTCAATAACAAAAGAAAAAGAAGGTCCCTAGATACACCGGGCGTTCCATCCAGTGTTTCCCCCTTGAAATTACTAAAAAGATCCTTCTCAACCTCAACGGTAGGCAGTTATACTATGTGCAGCGCGTTTGTTCGCAATGGTACCATATTATCCACGACGACTTGTTGAAATTCCATGAAGTCCCTATCAGCTACGAAAGATCAAATGCTGCCACTCAAGTGTTTGATGATTTCAACAACGTCGTTGATTATGATCCACCAGGGAGTGCGTCCTTTAACGTCTATCATCTACGTCATAAGATCAACGGTGCCATCAACAATTTCACCATCAGTCATCTGTTGGGAATCAAGGGTGAGTTGGGGGAGTTTTGCGCTAATGTAATGCTAGAAATACTTCAGGAAAGTGGAGCAGATGTCGTTGCTTGGCAGGAACATAACAACGGTTATTTTGACGACTTGTTTTCGGATGATGACATGGACGACCCAATGGAGATAAAAGTATGGGAAGCAGCGATGAGCATTACAGGGTTAAACTATCCAATCGAAAGCTTGTTGGGCAAGAGATTTCAGAGTGATTTTGTAATGTCATTTATGAAAAAATATAAATGGTATGAGTTTGAACATGTCACCGATAAAAAGGACGTAATTGAATGTGAAAATACTATGGTTTGTGTGTATCCAGACCGGCAGACAATATCTATTCTTCATTATCCTGACACTTATTCTACAGAGTAGTAATCAAAATAATAAAATTATTCCAACCTTTATTGGTCTCTTTATATATAATTTAAACCGTCACATTAAAGATTGCTGCTTGAAAGTTGTCTCATCAGCGCGATTTCTCTTTATTTTGCACACTTTATTTATTACATATGTCAGATAAAGAAGATATTGCCATGTCGAATGCGACTAAAGAAACCGAAGAAGTTGTGGAGAAAGAGACTTCAAAAGAACCTCTTCCTGAATTCGTGGAAATTAACGATTCTTTCGACTCAATCGAAATCGATACTGTACTTGAAAAAATTGCTAAAACCAATGAGTTGGAAGTAACTTGGGAAGAACTCCAACCCAAACTGGAGTCACTTATTGCAAAGGTGAATATAGCTTTTACTAAAAGATTACAAAAAAAAAAAAAAAAAAACTCATGGGTTTTTTCTTAAAGCAATATAAAATACTTGAAGACAAGTTGACAGATGAACAAACGAAAAAAACCGCAGACGATTTAATAATGAAAATCAATCATAGCATCAACGATCATTTAAAGTAAGTTTTTTGGGTGGTTGCGGGAAAAGAAGGTGTGACTAATCATATAAAAAAGTTGCCCTTTTACTATCCAACGTTTATGTGAACTTATCATTGAGCCCAAAAAGTACTATAAAGTGTATGTCAAATATTTACGTGCTATTGAAAAGGTAAAACAAAAAGGCAATTCATGTGTATAGAAAGTTTTTGACAGTAATGGGTAGGTGCTTTTAGTGACTTCATATTGGGAAGACTACAAGAAACAACCCACCGAGGCAGAGGATATGCAAACAGATACAGAATTACCCACTACTACATTTGAATTGGAGCCACATAATTTTGGAGGAGACGATAAAGAAGAAGACACTGTGCTATCGATAGAGATAAAAAAAGAAGAAGCACCTAAAGAAACTAAAGAGGGTGAAAAAGTCAGCGAGACTAGTTCAGAAAATAATACAAAAATGGATTTGGATTAATAATAAAATACAGGGCGGAGGCTATTTGTTTTCACAACTCAATGTTAACAAGCGGATCAGTGTGCGTGTTTAAATCCTCGCATGTTCAATAAACGCGTTGTATATATATACATAAAGAGAGGCAGATAAATTCAGGAACCAAAGCGTTAACTTTTAATACGAAGGGCCTTCATTTAACAAGAATACAAATTTACCGATTAATCACTATGCTTCGATATCATATATAGCTACTATAAAAAAAAATAATGTCCATCAAAAGCACGTTTTTGCTTGAATACGGTATCTTGGTTACCAAAGTGTAGCCTTTGAATTTAGTTTTTTATCTTACTGTGTGTAGATACGTATGCTGAAGAGTTCGCCTTTTTTTTTTTTTTTTGCGCTTAGTATGCCTAAACGTCTAGCTTCTTTAAAATGCATAGCCATGTCTGTCAGTGTTGATTAACAGTAAAGTATAGTTTTTATATATTTGGCTCTAGTGATATTACTATTATGTCTAATTTTAAGCTAAGGTACAACCAAAGTATCTTTTTTCCTTTATGTTATTATCAAGGCTACTGCCATAAAGTGAGATGAAAGTGTGCCATAAATTAGAAAAGCAGATGATAGGAGTTTGCATGAATTTTGTATATGTATTTCTCAGGAACACGCTATTACAATGAGAGATATGTTTGGCGCTTTGAAGGGCTAATTATTATAGCATTTTCATGTTCCTTGATTTCATAGCATTCAAGCTCGCATTTTTTGCTAATGATATGACGTCTTTCGCTCTTATAGGATTCTTCGAAACGGAAATTTAATGATTGTGTGTAGATAATCACACATCATCTTTGAATAGAGTAATTTGATTAGAAGAAGTAGTCTCTCTAAAAAGCTATAGTATAAATTACCAATTCACCTAATCTTAATTTCACCTAAAGGTTATATAAGTATATCGGACAGATCATCCTTATTACACTCTTAATTATATATCTTAATATTTTTTTTTTCTGGCAAATGCGGTACATAACTAAAAAAAAAAAAAAAAAAAAAGAGTTCGGATTATTTCATTCCTACCATTTGGAAACGTTGTCCCTTTTTACATATTTTTTTTTCTCTCTCTCTTTTATCTTCTTTCTCTTTTGTTTTCCAAACCTCATTAAATAACTAAATGAACAGTATCATGCACCTATACAATGGCACTTATTCGTGCTTTCGTTTTGAAAACTCTCACCCATTTGATTCTCCATCAGGAGGCTCAGAAAGCGTATATGAAGACGACGATCAAGTACCATCAATGGAAGAATTCCAATCAATTATCAATGATTATTTAACCAATCTCAGCCCAAAGAAAAGAGACAAAGCACTAGTTGATCATAACAAATATATGTTGATTAGACAAGTACTCAGAGATCCTAGAAACACTACTATTTCAACTGCTCAGTTTCGATTTTGGGTCAAAAAGATGTTCAAACTTGAGAAAGATTCAACAGAGATAGTATGCCATGATGATAAGCCAGTCGCTATAAAAGAACAAATTTACACTATTCTTTTATCGGCGCACAGAGATGCAAAACACGGAGGAAGAGATAAAACCGCGGCATTGGTAACGCTATGCGCCTTCAAATAAACCGTGTAGATGTGCTAACTTCTCTATTAGGTAAGAAGAAGATTTTCATGGATACCAAAAGAGTTGGTTGCTCGGTTCGTTCGTCACTGTCCCTCTTGCATCACACGTAGAAGTACTATTCTCCCAAGTACTACCCCTACCGTGCTTAGCAAAAGCCCTCGTGGAAAAAGCTCAAGAATTGGTAGCTCATTTGACTCCACACCCTTTATGCGTACTCCTTCTTCTTCAAAAGAAGAAAGTGATGTTTCCGAAAGTGGGTATGATACATCCATCCATTATCCTCCTTTTTCTTCTTCATCCCCCAAGAGAGTCTATGTTACTAAGGACGACCCAACACCAGACTTTATAAGCTATACCTTTTTCACTGACAATAACAGACCTCCAAGCCACCCTCATCCTCAATCACCATTATATTATCACACAGGATATCCATTCTATAACACAAGTTGCTATTATCCAAGTGCATTGGGAATCACGACATCATCATCACCAGGTGCAGCCGTAGCTGTTGCCGCTGCTGCTTCAAGTACTGCTGCAGCTATGGCCACAGACCTCTTATCTCATCAAGAACATTACAGGTCTGTAAGCCAATCCAGAACGAACCACTTTACATCTTATCAACAATTAAATATGCCGGAGAATGGGTTTAACAATGGTATCTAATACAAAAATATCCCGGCGAACTTTTCACTTCTTTGAAAACACATTTATACACCCTTATACAAAATCATCTTTTTTTAATCTGTTGTTCTTTTCTGCATCTATACCACCACTCCCCCCAAAGCTTGCAAACTATAGAGACAACACCATTTTATGCTCAAAAAATTGACTTAGACTAGATCTGTCTTTTATATGCCCCCCTCCCTCTTCTCCCTCAAAAAAAAAAAAAAAAAAAAAAATACCGTTATAAAAAAAAAATATGGATTTTTTAAATGAATTGTTTATTTGATACTGAGTGTGCCAATACAATCAATAATCCATGATGGATCTCTTACTTGACATTCTTTTAGCCATGCTGGTTTCTTTTTTGTCTCCTTGTTCATAATAACAATTGGCTCTGAGGTATCTATTTCTTTAGTTTGAGTTTTACGACCAGGAGGTTTACGATTCAATAATTTGGCACCACCTGCTCTACACAGTATCAATAAATCATTTTTGTTATGCTTTCCCGTAAAGTCACCGAAGAAATAAAACTTCATATCACCAAATAATGGCTTATCCTATTTCTTCCATGTCAATTTCTTTCTCCCATCCTACTCTTTTCTTTTACCTGGTTTTCTCTACTTTTAAATGGGGCATGTGTGGCGCCAGATTGTTGATCACCTTGAACTTCATACTTTTCTTCAGGTTGCCATTCTTTAGATTGCACACTTTTTATCAGCCCTAAATGATAGCTCAAGTAAGGCGGAGGGGAATTGTTTTATACGCATATATATACATATCCTTACATTCTGGCTCCACTATCCATTTTCCATCTAAAACTCCTTGCAAATATTTTAATGTTCTTTTACATAGCCGCTTCTTATTGACACTAGTAACAATATGTGTAATTTCATCAAAGTTTCTCATTTGATAATGTATAATTATCTTGAGTCTTGAATGCGCTGCTTCGTCTTTAATCTTTTCTAATTTTTTCTATTTACAAAAACTTGTTAATAGAATACAACAAATGGTCGGTTGCTTTCTTACATCATCTTCAGGTGTTAAACCAGTGTACAAAATATGAGCTTCACGTTGGACTATGTGCTCTGTTCGAGTTCTTGTATTTATTTCAGGTACGTTCTCCAGCGTGTTGTTTTCGCCTGCTACTGTCAATTGATATTCAGGTTTAGGCTTAGGGATATGATCTTTAGATTTCTTGCGTGTTGAAGTAGTAGTAGGAGGAGGTTTAGTGATCGTCAAATTAGTATTTCTATAAGTATGACAAATGCTACATGTCTGTAAAAAGTCCGGGTTGGTAAATTTGCATTGTGAGCATTCCCATTTCTCAGCTACATCCTATACACCGCACGTAAATAAAGACTGTAAATTGGCCATTCTAGTTGTTATACCTGACTATTAAAAATAGTAACATCTTCTTGAAGATTCAAATGCTTAGGAATTGTTGCTATTTCAGCTTGAGAACTTTCTACAGGCAAATTGATAGGTGGATCATCCATGGTCTGTCCTACTGATTGATTTGTATGCTGAGTCTCCTTTGAGTTGTTAGTTTCATTATCTGCATCATTTAATTCCAGCATAACAGAGTCGTCTTTCAATGCTTCCACTGTCACTCGAACTTTAGCTGGCTCATCGTTTGGAACTGATTTCTGATCTTCTGAAACATTCTCATTTTGGGAATTGAGTGACCTGAACAATTGAGAATCAAAACTAGGCATCATGCCATCTAAGAACATCTCTGCATCAAATAGATTTTGTTTGTTTTTGACCTCTGTCGTCTTCAACTTCTTTTTTGCTGGTTGCTCGACTGGTTCGCTATCGTCATTGGGTTTCTTTTGTGCTGTTTGCTGTGTAGGATCACCATCAGTCATATTAAAATCTTGCGAATCTAATAACATCGCATCACTTTCATTTTTTTGGGCTTCCCGCTGAAGAGAGATCTCTAAGGGTGTCAAGGTGTGACTCAAGAGTGCTGCCTTTAGTTTATTTGTGTAAATCACAAGGTGATCAAATCGCGAATCTTTGACTATGTTTTGTATATCAGCTGGTTTATGACAAGTTGGGCAATGAGAATCTTTACTTAAAGTTTGCTCAATACAACGTCTTTATATATATATAAAAAAAAAAAAAACAAGGAATGAGATATGGCTTTTGTTGATGATAAAACTATTGCCTACAAGCAGAACCTATGACCACAGTTACTTAAAATGAATGTCTGAGTCAAAGCGAACTGACTAAGAATATGTTAGTTTTCTTCTTTGCAATTTATCATTTGTAGAATAATCACCAAATTTCGCATTCCAGGTATTCTTCTATTTTTAATAAAGAGCTCAACATTTGTTAGGAAAAAGAAAATAAACTGACTTTTGAAATGCATAGAATAATTAAATGTAACTGCATCATTGTGACAATACGAAACACTACGCGAAAATTCGCGATCTGAATTTTAGCTCTTCTTCTGTAATAAACTTTATACATTGGTATCAAGTAGAGGGGACAGATATCAGGATGCATACCTGGGTCAAAAAAAAAAATTCTATGTATTAAGTAGGCAAGATGCTTCCCTAATTGCTTATTTTTGCACTTCTAGTTGCACTAACTAATAACCATCTTTTTGCTTGACAACGTAATGCACGATGTATTACAGTTACTGCTGGAGACTTTTGAGAGTCATCACTTGCGTCTGCTGGAATTTGCTCTATAGTATATTTTTTTTAGACGGGACAATATCTTTTGTCTTTCAAAGTATACTTTTCTTCCTTACGTCTCTGGAAAAAATATTGGTACTGATAGAAGCAGCAGCAAAGTGAACAAAAGGGTGCTATAAAAATAACAATACAAGTGTGATAAATGTTCATATTAAGCGTATTTTGAAAGTAAGGAGGTAAAGCTTATAAAAAACAGTATGCAACTGCAGCGCGCGTTATTTAACAAGCTAGCCATAGAAGGCGTTTATGAAAAGTCTTATAATCAAAGGTGTAAGTCAGAAGGATGAGAAATCTTATGACGCAGATAAGGGAAATATGTAAATAATGACCTGTAACGGCTCCTACTGTCTTTTTTACCTTAGACTCACCAGTGATTCGTCGCTTCTTTAAAGCCTCCGTATTAGGAATTTATACTTTGATGTTGATAATTCCGTGCAAAAAGATCGCACCTAAGATCGCTGTACTTTTGGCTCTTGCTTTTGGTTGGACAACAACTGCTCTAGTACCACTTTTTAAATCACACCATAGCACGATGAAACGCAGACTCGTCAATAAAGATACAATTACTTTGGTAACCCATATCAGTGTTTCTAAAGTTTACTAGCCAGTTAACTATATCGTTTCTTAATGCTTTGATCTTGTTTTGCAAGAGTGGAAATTCAAAAGGTTAAAGACAAGGACAAGTCTGTGAAAACTTTGTTTAATTTTTTATTATAAGTTAAAGGCAATTTCAAATCTTTTTTAAAATTGACAGCCTATTTACACTTTTTCTTCTAACTGTCTGGTTTAATGTTTTTATAAAGGAGCGTGTCCATATTCTACAAGCCAAATTTATACTTCGGTCTATCTACTTACTGAACGATACTCTTGTATCCCTATTTTTGCCGCACCTACGTCCTTCCTCAAGCCATTCTCATTGGTACAAACTCTCCAAAAACCCAATCTGGCGACGGTATACTGCCTTCGTGGAAGATGATACTTATGACTCACGTGCCTTTACCCGCTCATGCAACAACTTCTTGGAAGACAGCTTCAATGACCGTCGAACGGTGCCAATTCTTCCCTTCTTTCTGCTTGCCACCCAAAACTGGGGATGGGTCCTATCCTCTGGCTACCTATGACTAATGCAGAACACAGTCGACTATAGTCCGATGACGCTTAGGCTGGTTACCTGGTGGTGCTCCTAAACCGTGCATATACCATCCTCAATCCATGTTCACAAAAAAGCATGCCATATGATGTCTTCACATGTATCGACGTCTCCAGATGCCGCAAACAGAATGAGATCCCGTGTTCTTTTTGTTAAACAGACTGCCAAATAAGAGACCCAAGCGCAGACCAACCCTTCCAAATCGTGCCGCTCCTACCTTTTCTGCCTGGACAGTCCGTTGGCCCAGTCTTTGTTTTCTCCTCCTTGAACTCAACTACCTACATCATGGTAAAATCCCTCCAAAAAATCCCCCTCTAGGTACTAAGCTGGTAACTTGGTTATGTGGCTCTTCAATCTAGTATTTGTGATATATCTCTCTTGTTCCTCTTCCCTTCTCTCACTTTTTTACCCTTTTGCCTATCAAAAGGTTTTTTAGTACACTTTCCCCCCTCTTGAACTGACCCGGGCAATTCAATACGCAAGTGTTATGTGCTTATTTTTTCTTTTTAAATTTTTGTTATAAATAAAAAAAAATTTCTTTAATCGCATTCAAAGCTATTCAATTTACCGACTCGCAATCTTTTCACGCGTTTCTTACCACGATATTTTGCGCGAAAGAGCTCTCTCTCATCATTGTCCTTAGAGAGGACTTTCCAAAACTATAGTTTAACTTTGTTCAGCCTCATATCACTACAAAAGTTGTTTTTTTTCTTGCCTTGGGAGCAGTGGTAGTGGTGGCACTGTTGGTGGCTGTAGCAGTGGCGGCGGTAGTCTCAGAAAGACTGAACTCAGCTGGAAGCTAAAATAACGCGTTTTGTAGGATTCTAGCTTCAAAAATACAATCGTTTCACCTCTCGGCCGCCCAGATGGCAAGCAACTTCACTCCAGCACTTCTGGGCCAATTCAACGTCACTAGAGAATTGTTAGAAAACGAAAGCAAATTTACAATTATTTTACAGTTTAACGCCGAGGGTATAAAAAACCTTAAAAAGGAAGACTACCCTTACAGACTCTTGGCTAAAATCCTCGCACTTCTGCACAAGTCTTACGATCGCAAGAGTGCAAGGCGAAAAAGCGCTCAGCACCTTTATCAGGATGTTCAGCCTTGAAAAACGTAACAGCTAGTAAAATTATGAGTATATTGTATGTCTTTTTATTTTCTGCCATACCAAATTCAAGAAATTGGTTTGATTCTTCGGACAGTATTTGTGGTCTAATTAAAATGAAGTGAAGAGAAAGCCCTTGAGCAGCAAACTGATATGGCGAAACTCCGCTCGTATTACTGACACATCAGGTACAATGAAAAAGCCAGCACTTGGGCATGCCGCCTAATGCCATTAAAATCGCACTCACGACAGCAAAAGAATGGTTTTTGACACTTAACTCTACGATGAAAGAGAATTATTGATACCGGTGTAGTTCCTGTGGGGTATCACGTTCTTAAATCGTTTATCGGCATTTATTGATTTTCGCGAACTAGTTGGTGGTATAAATTATCTTTGAAATATGGCAAGGTGTTTGTCACGTAAGGATATAGCGTTATTTCAATCCAAACTTAGCATGGCTAGGACCAGTAGAGAGCCGCATTAGGTTTCTGCTTATACAACCTTACAAACAATATATATCTTATGTATGCCACATTTTAGTTAATAAAACTCATAAGCAATATAATGAGGTTCGCTAATGTAAAGGGGATAACAGTTATTGTCTCAGAATCTCGTCTTTATTAAGCAGGCGCAAATAAATAGTAGCATCGTGGGGGTTGTCTAGAATGATTCTATGATAGCTCATTTTGTTGTATCGAGGATTGGAGTGGCCGCTGAAGATATATGCGTCTGCACTAAGTTTTAAATCTTGTCAGTCTACCGTGCGTGACATTATCGCCTATCTTACAATATCTGAAGAAAACCGCTGACTTCTGTTGGCTTGTCAAGAGAACCAAGGAAGCCGATCTTGTCATTCTAAAGGTATAATGATGAGTACATTGTCACAAAGTGGATTAGTTAAGAAAGAAGCATACAGAATTGCAGAACCTATTGATCGTTTTCAAGGCAGCACCGAACTTGGCGTGTTCGTAGTACTCGTCCAAATTAGGGTATTGGACGAGCAAGAAATTCTTTTGGAATGCCCTAAAAATGGTTCATCATTTAGCAATTTGATTGCAATATTAGTATTGTGCTTGAGCAACGTGATCCATCACTTATTTTGTCAACCCGTCCCCCGATTGAGCCTCTCTGTCCTCCCCGAGATCCGCGGTACCCATTGGTAAGGCTCTCCATGATAGTCAATTCTATTCATATTTTCTGCTTCTACGGTATAGTATAAAAACTGAAAGCACTTCATTTTAATAGTTATGGGACCTATTTTAGTATGAAAGAAGTCAGAATCGCAATATTGGCTGGGAAAAAAGCTTTATACGTATGATTGTCGCGTAGAATCAATAAATTAATGAAATAAACAATAAATTACATTAAATGTTGGCTTACATAACACATTTGACTTTTAAATTCACAAGTATATAAACACCAACATTTGCTGCACCTGTATAAAATACACCATTGAGATGACTACCAGAATACTTGCAACTTTATTCATTGCATTCTTTTTCTTGACAAACCTTATATATGCTGCTGAAGATAGAGGCAGTTATATTGTGCCTGGCCTAGGAAAAAGAAAGAAGGCGATCTTGAAAAATGGTGGTGGTATCTGGGACATATCCATCGCTATGCTTGAAACTGAACACTTGAGTACCAATTATACTTATGGTGATGGCAAAACATACGATTCTGCTAACTTTGGAATTTTTAAACAAAATTGGTTTATGATTCGCAGCTCTACTAAAAAGTACAAACAATATACTAGCAACGATTACAAGAAAGGAACTATTCTTAATAAGAAATTAAAACAAGACATCCAAATCAGACAAGAGTCACAAAGATATTATGGTGCTGATAGGTGGTTTGGTGGTCATAGAAATGGTGAGACTGGTTTAAATAACCCATATACACAGGATATCACAGACTACAAAAATGCTGTTAACTGGATCCATGATCAACTCAACAGTAATCCAAAGAAGTATTTAAACGATGACACTAGATTCTGGGTTAACGTCCATGCCATCTAATAACTATACACTACATAACATCCTAATAAACTAATAATGTAACATTATGCTGCTACGTTCCGGTCCATTCATTATTTAAGCGAGATTTCAACAACGCATCGTTTGTATTAGTTATAGTTATTTATATTCCTTTACTTGAATAAGTTTGTCCTGGTATTTACATATAATATAATTTACAAAAAAGAGGAAAAAAGGTTATTCCATAATATCTACAGAATGCATACAATCTTTCTCAGGTTGAAACAAGGCAGCTCTAGCATCGCCCATTAGCACTAATTCATCAATCACAGCGTTGGTTTGCCGATAAATATTTTCAAGTGATGAGATACAAGATTTTCCTAGTGACACTATGCAACAGTTGACCATGAGTTTACTTGTGTCACTAATACATGTACATTTACCTAAAATAGCAGAGTTCAATTCGGATGCCAATGCTTCAAGTCGTGAAGGATCATATAAATAGGCCACAGCTGGGTTACTCAAATCTGTGTATGCCAAAGTTGAAAAAGCGGCCTATAGTAGAGTTAGAATTACAAACAACACTTGAAGTATAAGCTTTACCGTCAATTCTGATTTAATGGTCTCATTTGTTCTTGACGCTTCTTCGTACTGTGATTTTAGCTTGTAACCATATTCTAAGATATCGTTGAATGTATCTTGCTTCTGTTTATTAGAGATTTTTAGTTTTTTCTTTCTACAATTGGCATCCTTGGAATCAATTGTACTGACTCTTCTTTTGGATGAACCTTCACTAAGCACTCTTTCAGATACCTCTAATAATTGCATCTTATATTCATCTTCCTCGCTTGGTTGTGAGTCTACATAGATGCCGTCATACTTTACATTCTTTACCATCTCCATAAACTCTCTACATTGCAGCTTTAAACCAATCATTGGATTATTTTCCAGGACGCCAGGGTAATGTTTTTTGCAGAGCTTAACGACTTTTCTGATCTTTCCGTGAAGAATTGCACTGCGTATTGCTACATTATTTTAAACAAAGTCAGTTACATTATATGCATATTAGCATACTACTCATCTAACCTTTTCGGCGTTGTAAGTCCAGATCTTCTTCTTGACGATCGCTGCCATTTGAAAGGCCGCTTTCTTTCGAGATTAAAGAATCTTTCAAAGCTTTTGCAGCTTTATCGTACCCATTGTGTCTCAAGTATTCCAAAACAACTTTATCGGCTGTATTGCTAGCTAATACACTATTGGCTATACTAGACGTTGTTCCAGACTTTATGGGAATAAAAGATATACTTTCTAAAAGATTGTGTTTTTCATTATTCAAGTACTGACAAATATCGAACTGAAAGGGCTGTGATCCGAAATTGCCTCTTATCTTTTCATCTGGAGACTTGAATCCGATGCATGGGTAGAAATCAATGTCTTTTATGTTTTGAAAAGCAGTACCAAGAAACATTCCATTTCTTGTATAAAACACAGACATATTTCGAAAATCGACACCACACCCAATACAATCCCCACTGCCATAAGTTGCACCGTAGAGCTTTTCTGTGCCAGGTCCTGCATATATGCTTCCGTCTCCTCCATGATATCCCCATGAAAAATCCTCAAAGCCTATGATCAGTTAAATTAAAGCTCGTATGGACACTTCTGATAAATACCTGGAAGTTGATTTAAACTGTGTAATTTCCCGCAAAGGCCAATACTGACTTCAGCATCTACATTTTCAGACAGTATTTCAATTTCAAAGTAATAGATACCGCACTGCCTCTTTATTGAGTGATTTGCTCGAGCAGATGAGACATCTGATTCGTCTCTATCATTATTACCTATTGATACACATCAACAAAAACTCAATATCTATCACACACATACACTCACTCACCTTTGTAAGTCAGTTTTAAGCGGTCTACGCTAATATCTATCTGCTCTCCTTTAGCTACTGTATCCCATTCAGTTGGTAGACGCAGATCCTGTGTTGTTATCGTTAATTTAGTCAAATCAGTTGACAATAAAGACCGTAATGCTTCAAATTCTTCATCTGTTGGTGTTTCATTTTTTATGTTTTTATTAGAGGAAGCTAGTTCAGAACGAGTTTTAGGTAAATAGCGCCGCCCTCTCATTGCAAATAACTGCTGCCAGTTGTACTCTTCTTCATCCGAATCTGATGTTGCTACTTCAGTGATATTTTGTTTGACATCAATCATTCGATCAGGATCTCGAGCCTGCATATATAACGAATATTGATTGTGCACAAGCTGCGAATATATGGAATTTTCAAGATAATTAGGAATAGGCGGTAGACCATTGGCTTGTCTTGAATAAAAAGAATGAATGACTTCTTTAACAGATTTATTTCTCATCATTTGACTAAGTGCATTTTGGGATTGATAATTCAAAGCCAATAAAGTCGCATTTGTTCTGCTTCGATTGTGTCTTGAAAGCTCAGCAAAAAAGGCACTCATTGTAAATATGTAGTTATGTTGAAAAGATGGAGAAAACACTATATGCCTTTGCAAAATGAAGCGAATAATTTAACCTAACAAACTGTAGGCCAATCAGGAAGCTACTTTATTTGCCGCGATTCATGCAATCAATCATCATTTTGAGTATGCTAACTAGAGCATATAAGAGCAAAACAGCGCATATAGTTTAATCAAAAATAGGCGAAAGTTAAAGATATTCCCAAATAGCAGCCTTTAGGTATTGTTGGCTGCAATTGACCATGTCCCCATATCGGTTTGCCATTTTGATGTATCAAATATTTTGGTTTTGACATTACACACTCTCTTTCCGTGAGATATTTAAAAAACTATAGTTGCAGCTTCTCCTAAATACTTTTTGGTCTTAGAGAATTAAACTTTGAAACAACTTCAAAGGATTTTATTATCTTAATTACAACACACATTGCAATGTTGCAACATTAAAAGACATTTTATATGTTGCAGACTCATACCATCATAAAGGTATTCTGTTTAACATTATGAAAAGCAAATGCAAATATAAATGATCGAATAACCTCAACGATCGAAAATATAAGAGACATTTACAAGATTTTTTTGGTTTAAAAATAAATATTATATACAACAAGAGCTGCATATTTAAAAAGTAATTTTTCATTTTCATTAAGTATAATATAAATGGCCCAAAAAGGAGCCAAAAAAAAAAAAAAAAAAAAGACTTATAAAGAGTAATCATCATATTGTAATATTCAAGAGAAACTACAAAAGAGATACCCAAGCCAAAAAAAAGTTCAGGTTTCTTAAAAAAAAAGAAACGCACGAACAATTGATCCCTCAGTTGCCAACAAAAAAAGAACCCCGGCTATCTCGTTAAAGAAAACCAGAGGGAAGAATAGGCCGAAAATGCAGCTGAAATCACGATGCGAAGTGAACTGCCAGTATACACCGAAGCATATACCTAGGTTTATGACTCCCGATACACAGAAAAAAGCCGACCAAAACTTTAGACCACATAGCCGAGAGCATCAGGCATTGACCAAGACCGCCATTCAGATACTTGCACTCAAACCCACTTTTGACTGAGCTGTAGAATAAAAAAAAAATAAAAAAAAAAGAAGAACAAAAAAGGGGAGCGCAGCATTGATTAAACGGAGCGCACTGCGCCAGCACGCTATAAATTCGCTTGACCAAAAATCTGCAAGTAGAGGAGTGGATATGGACACTTTATACTTAGGAAGGAGAATGTGTAAAAAAATAAAAAAAAAAGCATCCATGGAAGAAACAGACACAGTCATTGGCGCTCGTGAGTTTCCTTCAGTGATCATCCTTTAAGGTAAAGGGCCAAGAGGCATAACATTTAGATGAGGAAAAAAGATAGGACCTAAAAAAAAGACCCTATTTATATAAAATTCACCTGGGGGGTATGTTAAGGCTGATTTTTCTTGAAAAACATTTTTTCTACTTGAATAAATCATGCATTCTGACAATAATGTCTCAAAACCAGTTGATTTGTTAATCATTCATAGTTGTTAAATCAATTTATTCAATTCGATGGTTAATTCCATGCTTCCATCAATTTTTAATTGTAAAAAAAAAGTGAAGTGGGGGTGATACCATCGTTACAACAACGTTACACCGATCGTAAGTTCTCTGTCTTTATTTTTCCGATAAGAATGCATGAATTTGGCGTTGCCATGGCTACCATGCACAATGACAAGTAAAAAAAAAAAGAAGAATGACCTGTCACCTGAGATATTCCAAAATTACTCCTTAATCATGCACGCCATTGGTTACTATTATCGGTTGCCATGGCAACTAGTACTCGAATTAACATGCATGAGGTCATGCAAAAAACTTGACACTCTAGAAACAAGTCATACAGCCAGTAGATGCATTCACTTATCTTAAATAAACAGTTCCTGTAATACAATTCCTGCCTTTAAATGATTACCCCTCGAAATTTTTATAATCAAGTGATCGGCATTATTACCATGATGTGGAAGTATAGAATGTTTTATTTTTAGATATTCTATTCGACATATTCTCACCAATTTACAAGTTTTCAGAATGTGATCAATAAATAAAGGGCTTACAAGTAATATAAAAAAGTGAAGGAGCTGTCCAACATGATTGGTATTTTACTTTAATAAACAAAATAATAGGGAGTAATTGTACACAAACGTCTGTTCTCGGCTTATCATTTGCATCTGCTCAGGTAACATATTTAAAAAATAGGAGTTGGATACATTTTCTATTACTATAGTATAGTGAGTTGCAGAAAGCTAGACCATCCAACTCCATTATATGAATATTAAAAAGATACATCTAAGCATTAATCGATTAGAATTTATCAGTTAGTTGTAAAGAAGCAATCAGAAAAGTGAACGCTTTGACCATGTTCGGTGCAACATTAAAACTCAAACTTCTATATTGTTTTTGTATAGGTCATGTTGTTTTTGAGACACTATGGTACGATTTAACTTTTATTGGGGGGGGTGTTACGCTGATTTTTAGCATAAAATGCAAAGAAAAAACAAGAACGCCCTGATCAAAAATAGAAAACGCCGTCGGCGAAAGGACAAAAATGGTACTCTCCTTTTAAGTATCTATTCCATAAACAAGTTATTTTATAATATTGAAGTTTGTATAATATATCTACTGTTGTTTTAAGGTGTGAGGATATAATTCATTTCTTTTCTCTACAACATTTCTGTTTGGTTAAAGTTACAACAGCAGCATGGTGGTACATGAAAGGGACCACATGCTTATTTCCAAATCAAATTAAGTTTTAGGAGGAAACTGACTTAATAGACTAGAACCTTTTTTTTTTCTAGATTTTAAAAGACGAAAAATTTGGATTTTAAAACAAGTAACTGTTGCTAATGTCGGTAATGATATACACATACAGTGCATGAAATAAATCACAATAAAAACAAACTTATTATGCAGGATTTTGTATATGTACCAGATGTCTGTGTAAAGCAACAGTAAAGAACCTGGCCATCATAAATATAAAGTAAATGATTGGTTTAGGAGTCCTTCATTCTTGACTTGGTCTAATTAGTAACATATAGCGACTGGCACTTTTAGAAGAAGAATGCAAACTGGTATAGTAATGACGTAATTTGTGTGTTCTATGGCAACCAATTCTATGTGTTATATTATTACTATTGGTATTTATGGTACGGTGTTCTATACACATAGTTTAAATTTGGGACACATTATTATTATACAAAATATGCGATAAGGTTTGATGGGACATAGTTACTCCGTCTCTATGTGCCATTTTTGAATGATAGATATTGGTTGCCAATTGGAATGTAGTGTACCATTGTTGCAAAAAAAAAAAAAAATTACTAGGGGCAGCAATTTTTGTGAAATTCCATATACTAATTCTAAAGGAATCTCTCATATCATCAATTGGAATGTATCGTCTTATCAGTACACAATATCCACAACAACAACAATGCCTGAATACCTTATCGATTGTCAAAAAAGCAACTAATCGATCAGTACATAAAATAAACTCATTTCCTAATTCGTGATACTTAATGTGTCTTGGACGATATAATTACTAGTGATTGTTACAGCTGGCAGCTTTGATACCTGTAATGAGTCTGACGTGCTTTTATTAATTAATTAATTATCTCTACATGTACACAAATAGATGACAGATACACATGATATTATATGTAAAAATTCAACTCTGTCATACAAAAATACCTTGACCTTAATTACAAGAGCGTTTATGATCACAACAGAATATACTTTGTCAAAGCGAGCCTAATGAAAGACATAAAAAGTAGCCTTTTGAGATGATAATCATTATCAAAACATAAAATAAACGCATTACAAATGTAAATTGATCACTGCTGAACGTCGTCGCCACAAAAACTGGCAAGAATATTTTGTTCTTGTGCATTCACTGATTAAAGGGTGGTACTAACACAGGCGCTCTCGTTAAATTGAGTAACGTTGATTGGCATATATCACTTCATTCAATGTAACTGTGCTTACAATTAAGCTGTTTTCAAGTGCCATGGGTTTTGCTTTGCAAGCAGAATCTGTATTTGTGAAGCGAATCATAGTTTAGATAATCGGTAGAAAGTTCAAACATAACAGGAAAAGGTTCAATAATTTTTGGAAAGTGTATACAAGCACTGGCGAAGTCAAGCCTGCTCTAATTTAGTCAAACAGAAAACTTGAAAGGTTTGAAAAAGGCTGATATAAGATTGCGAAATTAATACCAAAAGCAATTGAGAAATTAAGGTAAACTATTCCCATTAAATGCCCCCCTCTTGGTAGTGAAGTATATGACTACTTTTTTGCCCTTTAAACTGCCATAATGCAAATTTACTATATCGCCGCTTTAATACAGTAGCTTAGCAACTGCTCTCCTTGTATACAGTTTTTAAACTTTAGATTCAGACGAAGTTAGTATTTTTTCTGGACGAATTAAAATTAATTTTTTGACGTGCTGCTTACCTTTTTTGGACGTAGTAAATATGGAAATTCAGAAAAAAAGAACGTTAATTTTCAGACAGACATGGATGTTTAATAATAGATATGTATATTTACCTGTGATTATCTTAATGTCTAAAGAAGACAAACTGTTTACACTATAGTGATATGATGGTGATTTTATTGCTGTCGTTTTTGTTGCTGGAAAACGCACGGGCGGTAGTTCCCACTCCAAGTTGATACAGCAATTATCATCATGTTTTTAGCAGCATTCACATCCCGTTGCCACAGTGTATTGCAGGTTTTGCATACCAGTACACTATAGCTGCGGGTGTGACTTGCCAATTCAAGATTAATCTCTTTACAATTGTTACATGCTTTCGAGGTTTTGTACTCGTCAATGGTTACAGCGATAAGCCCCCCATCCGTCTCTCTCTTCTTAAGTGTACGCCAAAGTTTTTCTGTGACACCGCATCGATTATCCTTCAGCTTCACCAGATCTTTACCAAACATACCGTCACCAAAAACGATCAAAGGAACCTTTGTTTTTCTTTCTGTGTAAGGCAGAGGCTTCCACTTGTTCAGTCTGATTTTAAAAAAGTTAATTTCGTCAAATAAAAAGATTTGCTGCTTACTTTGTTGGTTCTTTAACTACTCTAAGGGGGGTGTCTTCCTTCTTTTTCTTTTTACCTCTCTTCTTTTTTCTTTGTTTTCGATTATATTTTGAGCCACCATTGATGAGTATGTCTACCATTTTTTCCGCTGCTTGCTGTCGACCTTGGTACATGAAAAATCTATCTTTTGCAGTGGAGCTACCGTAGAAGCTGAACAGTGATTGAATGTGACTCAAAATTTACTCAACATACGAGTTATACTTTTCGAAACAAGTAGTTTTATGGGTGGGTATTTGGCTTTCGATCAATTCCAAGCCATTAGCCTTTTTTATCCGGCGCTGTTTTGCTTGAAACCGTGTTGACCTAGTCATATGATAATACTCCTTCGTAGTACACCTTATAACACTATGGGCATTAGGACTTAGTCCATCAGCAGCTGTAAAAACAGATTTGCGCCCCGGATCAACAAATATTGGTTTATAAAGCCGTTGCACTTCACCGAAATCAAAATCTTCTAAAGTGAGTTGAAGATTACCAACTGCTGTAGTATCTGTACGAGGGACTACTCTTTTGTGAAATACCAAGTCAACAGAGAAGCCGTCTGTTTTAAAGGAGTTACCGAACATAACGCGGTTATTACCGTTTAGCTGGAGCTCCCTAGTCCTAAAACTTGGTTTTTTTAACCACAATTTTCTTGAACAAATGGTACACTTTACCTTTTGCGTAAGACATCAAAGTTTATGACATTTTGGAATAATTCCAGTTGCTGAAGGTACCCTACCGTGGGTCGAGATCTTCTGACAAATGTGGCCAATCCGTTTGTATTTACGGTTATTGGTCAAAAGTGTAAAGATGGGTTTGGTAGTAACCCAAACAGCTTTGGTAGAGGGCGCCTGCGAACGTCAAAAGGCTTATGATACTTATGTTCGAGTTCATACTTTGACAAAATATAAGAAAGTACGGGTATATATTGACCTGGGTCATTGGACAATGTGGCCAAAGTGACCCTTTCTGGTAAAAGGTTCTTGAGAGGTTGGCAGATATTGTCTCTGATTTCTGCTTGCTGCTGCTCTTGTAAAGGTGGATCGCATTTTGGCCAGATTGAGGTTCCGCCACAGATATATTGGTAACAGTACTTTTCAGAGATTTCGCGCACATCTTGTGGATACATTTGCTATGTATATTTTATTAGTTTCTTTTGGGTGTAGATGGCTAAGGGTTGTGTTTACTTACTATATATGTGGTTTGTAATGTATACCTCAGGTAGTATAACATTCGCTGCTCAAAGTTCTCTACTATGTGGTTGATGTAACATGTTTCAAGTTGCATACTAGCCTCTGTTAAACATTGGCTTACTCCTTTTTGCAGCTTTTCCTTGTATGGAAAATTTGGGTATTTCACTTTTTGGGTATCCCAATGTGAGAGTAAGTCTGATGGTATGTTGATGCTGTTTGTGACTCTTTCATTATTAACAAGTTGAAATATTGAATAGAGGTACTTTTGTTTAAAAATAAAAGATGGCTTGAAATCAGGCGGTTGGGACATACAAAAAGAATTCGTGAGTAACATTGCTCTGAAGACGACGTTTCGAACTTCTTTTGAAGCAATAATAATCTTGCTTTTGAGCAAATTCTTGTATTCATTGTTTATAACAGTATCAAAAGGGATTTTGATGGTGAAGGGTTTATACGGAAACCCAAGGTTTTGTTCCAGTACTTCTTTCTTTGAAAACTGATGATTAGGACACTGGCGAGCTTTTGAGTCATAGTGACCACTTTGTCTACAACTTTTACATATAATAGGAGAGTTTGTGGTGTCTTTTTTTTGTCTTTTGGCGTCCCTTTTAGCTTTCTTTAAATTCTCACTTTGCTTTCTTTTGCGACTGCTAGATGTTCCAACTAACATTTACTATATCGTGAGTATCTTAACCGAAAAGAACAGAATATAAAAGTACAGTACCATCATTGACTGAAGCTTCTCGATAAAATTCACATTTGAAATAGTTTTTGTTCGCGTGTCCTTTCTTTTCACAATCTACGCAGGTCATATCTAGTAGTAATAATTATATGTAAACAATACAGAAGTATAGATGTATCCATTATTTACCTTTAAAGGGGTTATTCACATCTTCACCTTCAAGCTTTTTTCTTTTGTTGAGAACTGATAGTTTTTTTTCGCGAATAAAATTTTTGAACATGTGGTCATATATGTAAAAAGAAAATAAATCTGCGTTTATCAATTTCATTCAACTTTTTAACGTGACTAGTAGCAGCACGTCAACTGATTTCAATCATAGAAATAGTATAATCGAGTGCAGCTAACACTACTTTTGCAGCAATAAATGCACAACGATATTTGATAGCAACTTACCACTGGCACTACTTACTCAACAACAAAACATATCTGCTGCATTGGTTTGTTCTTTTATACGCCTTCTCTGCCCATTACAGTATTCTTAGTCTTTTGCCAAAATGATCGAGGCGGCTTCTTTATATACTTTTAATCTCATATATCGTAGCAATTAAACAGTTGCCCAGCTTTAAAGAGAGATAATCTGACGTATAAACTAAGCAGCTTGTTTGATTTGCTTTTTTGGCGTGATTTATGAGAAATTGCATTAATAGTATACTGTATATTTTTATGCAGCTTTCAGAACTACAAAGATAGAGAAAACAAAAAACAGACACAGCGTTAAATTGTTGATTGTAATCGTTTTGTATATTTTGATTGAAAACATGAAAATCACAGGTAAATATACATACCTATTATTAAACATCCCATGTCTGTTTGTCTGTAAATTAACATTCCTTTTTTCTGAATTTCCATTTTTACTACGTCCAAAAAAGGTAAGCAGTACATCAAAAAATTAATTTTAATTCGTCCAGAAAAAATACTAACTTCGTCTGAATCTAAAGTTTAAAAACTGTATCAAAATCCATTATTCTTACGTATATGTTTGGATATCAACATACTGGAGATAGAAATCTATTGAAAGGAGTAATTCGAAAAAAATTAGTGCAATTGTAATGACTTACTATATTGGTTTCTGAATGAATACTTTATACGAAACTGCACAGACAGATCATATAAAAGAGTGCCTAGTGTGGACTCTGGTAAAAAAATGATGCGTTTAGAAAACAAAGAAAAGTCGCGTTCTTATCTTTTTAATTATAAAGCTCAGCAGAAAAGATTAAGAAAAGCTTCGGTAAATTGAGTTACAGACAATTTCCTGCAGTGAAAAAAAAAAGAATCGACTATTATTTGTGCAGAGAAAAGCCTTATTTCTGCAAATTTCAGGTTTTGTAGCTAAAATTTTACATCATCTCTACACTCTTAGATTCAAACAGCTAGAGATAACTTTTTATTTTTATTTTTTTTTCAGCCATTAACGATACGTCTGCTGCAGAACACTAATTGTTACAACTTTATTTGAAAATAGCCAATCAAAACAATAGCAGAAACTAATTAAAGCCTCAATTTCTGTAAATGGTAACACATAAAGAGGCTGAGTGGACAAATCTGAGAGGAGTAGCGTAATATAAATAGCCACAACCCCTTCCTTTAAGTCCTTTTCTTTCCCATTAATTAGAAAATAATGAAATATCTTTTAATTTGTATATATTTGTTTATTATATCCATTGTACATTGTAAGTATATATACTCTATTTTTACTATACAGTAACATGTATTGACAACAATTTGATATGGCACAGGTCATAGTATCAATAACAAACAATTACTTCGGGTTGAGCCTGTAACCAGCATTAAACTAGATATTGCTTCTCGCCCTGCTCATTTCTATGAAAAGCGAGATATTTCAGCAAATGACAACTATTTACCTCATGCAAAATCATTACAATACGATGATACACTTCGTTTATCTCTATCTGCTTTTAACAAGTCTTTATTTCTTCATTTAACTCCTAATGTTGATTTATTTCATCCCAATGCCGTCATTCATCAAAACGGGATCTCTACTAAACTGAATCCTGCCGATTATAGAGTGTATCGTGGGTATGTGATAGATGATTTTTTCACGGATCATTGGTGGATATCTGGGTTACTGGAAGAGTCAGAAATCATGGAAAAGCAACCTGGCGTATTAGGTTGGGCAAGAATCGTAGTCCGACATGACATCAAGTAAGAAGAAGAAGAAAAAAAAAAAAAATATCGGCTTTTTTAGCCTGACTAAATGATTATTAGACATGATTTGGATCATCCTTTGTTTGAAGGGGCTTTTAGTTTGAATGGCGATATTTATCACATCAAATTAACGGAAAATTACCATTTGACAAAACGAGCAGACGATGTAGAATTCACTGAAGATGCCCACATGATCATTTACCGGGATTCTGATACTATCTTGGCTTCTAATTTTGGAAATGAAAAAGGGAGCGATTGTGGCTTTGATGCGCTGACCCATCAACAAAATAATGGACTAAGCTTCAGAGAACCAGGAGTGGATTCGCTTACTGCCTTATTTAATCCCAATCACCATCTAACAAAACGCGCACCGACAGGATGCCCGGCATCGCAAAGAGGTAAAATAATGATATTTAATATCTTTTATATGTGTTTATTCATATTGCTGGACATGTATAGTTTTGTATATGGGTGTTGCAGCAGATTGTACATATGTTAAATATTACCAAAACTCAGATAATGCTCGTACACAAATTATTAACGACTGGAACTCCGTTAGCTCAGTATATACGTCGACATTTAATGTTGGTCTTGGTTTGATTAATATTACATTAATGGATGCTATGTGCCCATCTGCACCTGTTGCTTCTACAAATTGGAATCAAGCATGCTCCACGAGCTACTCCATTTCTTCTCGTCTTAGTGATTTTAGCAGATGGAGAGGTAATATTGGAAATGATGGTGCTGGTTTATGGCACTTGATGACAGATTGCGCGTAAGTGACAGCCTATGTAAATTTGCCTCTCTTATAAATTAACTTTTAATCATCATATAGTACGGGTCCAGAAGTAGGCATTGCTTGGTTAGGTCAAGTATGTAACACAGGTGCTGTACAAAGCTCGTCATCGGGTGAATATACCTCAGGAACTGGTGTTTCTTCCATCAGTAACGTATCTTACACATTTAGAGAAGCATTGATATTTAAATGAATTTTTATGTAGTTCGAGATGAATGGAAAGTAGTAGCCCATGAAATTGGACATGGTTTTGGTAAGCTCTAACAGCCTTCAGATATTTGGTATGAATATTTAAACAATATTATTTTTTTGTAGGTGCTATTCACGATTGTACAGCTACAACGTGTCCATGCTCGGGTCGTTCATGTAACTGCTGTCCATATAGCGATACTCAATGTGATGCAGGAGGTTTATATTTTATGAATCCTACAAGTAACGCATCCTCCAGTGCGTTCAGTCCATGTAGTATTTCTACTATTTGTGGTGGCATGTCGCAATTTACATCATGTCTTGAAGGTATAATTTGATTGCTAGTTTAGTATCAATGGACAAAAAGCATGCTCACATACAATTACTTCATATAGCTCCGGGATCCAGAACTGTCACTACTTTACAGATGTGTGGTAACGGTATTGTTGAATCTGGTGAACAGTGCGATACTGGTGGCGTAGATACTGCTTGTTGTGATGCAGCTACATGTAAATTTAAAACTGGAGCAACATGCGAGTGAGTGTTTTATAGGTCTCGTACATATATAACTAAAGTACTAAAATCAATGCAATAGCGATACAAATGATCTTTGCTGTAATAATTGCCAAGTTCGACCTGCTAATTATACATGCCGTCCTTCATCCGGTGAATGCGATATTGCCGAAGTTTGTGATGGTGTATCCGCTAAATGTCCTGACGATAAATTCAAAGACGATCTGACTACTTGCAGTAATGGGCTTCAATGTGCTTCTGGACAATGTACTTCTCGCGACGTTCAATGTCGTGCACGTGGTGTTTCTTACAATATTACTAAAGCCTGCGGTGGTATTGATAACGGATGTAGCATTGACTGTCAATATGGTTCTGCCTTATCGTGTATCCAGTTTCCTGGCTATTTCATTGACGGTACGCCTTGTGGTGTAGGTGGTGTATGTAAATCTGGAAAATGTAATACAGACAATTTCGGCAACAATGTAAAGAGTTGGATAGATACACATCTTGCCATCTTTATACCTATTGTCGTAGTCGTCGGTTTGCTAGTACTGTGTTGTTTGTTTAGCTGCTTCTGTTACAATGGAAGATCTGCAGGATACACAAAAACAACGGAGATTTACATACCACAGCAACAACAGTATTATATGCCTCCCCCACCTCCTCCTCAGCCACAAGGCTGGGTTGATCCTTCGATTTATAACGGTCCTGGGCAATACCAGCCACAACAGCCCCTTCCAGCATATTCTCAACGCGATCCAATGCAAGAATCATATGAAATGAATCGTACAAATCAATGGCAAAATAATAACTCAACGCCCCCTCCACCTCCCAATTTACCCCCTCATCAGCAACAAAGACCTCATAATGAAGGCATAATTTAAACCCTGTAATAATAGTTTTGTTATATAAATAAAATGAACATATTTTCTTGTGTACAGAAAGATGATATTTTATGATCATAATAACAACTTTAGTAACAAATAAAACTAAAAAAATATTGAGCCTATTTATATAATAGCCAAAGAATTTATTTTTATAAGTAAAAGAAGCAAAATATAATAACGAAAGTGTAATGATTTTTAAATGTGATATATATATATATATAATATAAAAAATGAAATTAATCTACAAAACTCGTTTAACCGCGAAGAGTACCCATGACAAGAGCTAACAAAGCCATTCTAACATAGAGACCATATCTCATTTGACGGAAGTAAGCAGCTCTTTGGTCAAAGTCGACTTCAGGTTCAATTTCGTTAACACGAGGAAGAGGATGCAAAACAATCATTTGAGACTTGGCCTTGCTCAAGACATCGTTGTTCAAGATAAAAGCATCCTTGACTCTGTTGTATTCATCTTCGGTTTCGAAACGTTCCTTTTGGACACGGGTCATATACAATACATCAGTTTCACCAATGACTTCATCAAGAGAAGAATAGACGTTTTGCTTGATACCAGCAGCAGCGACTTCTTCAACAACTTCCTTGGGCATAGACAAACTTTCAGGGCAGACATAATTAATAGTAACTTGGTAGTAAGCCAAAATCTTGGCCAAAGAGTGGACAGTACGACCGTTCTTCAAATCACCAACCATAGTAATAGTTAAACCATTGACAGTACCGAGTTCTTCACGAATAGTGAAGACATCCAAGAAAGCTTGACTGGGGTGCTCACCAATACCGTCACCAGCGTTAATAATAGGAACTTTAGAATACTTGGCAGCAATTTGAGCACTACCAGGCTGAGGATGACGAAGAACAATAACATCAGCATAACAGCCGAGGGTACGAACAGTATCAGCAAGAGTTTCACCCTTTTGGACAGAAGAGGTAGTAGCACTGACAGCGACTACTTGACCACCAAGACGGTACATAGCAGCTTCGAAAGAGCTAGAAGTACGAGTAGAAGGTTCAAAGAACATAGTACTCATAACACGACCTTGCAACAAGTTGATGGAGCCATAGAGTTCAACGAGGTTACGCATTTCATGAGCAACACCAAAGAGCAAGTGAAGGTCGCTACGATCGAATTGCTTGGAACGCAAAATGTGCTTACGATAGAAAGGAGATCTACTAACAACACGAGCAAGAGAGGCTGAGATTTCATAGGTGGGTAAGCTGAAAGGAACCAATTGTTGGTCACTAGCACCAGCTAACTTGATGGGATCGAAAGGTTGAATTGCCTTTCTTTCGGGGGCACTTTCAGGAACGTCATTGACTGCAGAAGCGGTAGAAGCAGCAGCATCAGTCTTCTTAGCTGGAGCGGCGACATCAGTAGCCTTAGCTTGGACAGAAAGATCACGACCAGACTTTTCATCTACACGCAAGACACCATCCATAAAGACAGTAGCGCCGTTGACAGCAACACGGCTAACGAGACCCTTTGTCTTCTTACCAGCAAGAGCACCAGTAGTCCAAGTCTTCTCACGGTCCAATTCAACATAAACATTGGTATCAGGTTGACCAGAAAGACCAAAGATGCGTCTGGGATTTTCGTTCATGCGATCAACAATGTCTTGGATAGACAAACGACCATCAGCAACAGCGGTCAAGAGCAAAGGCAAAGCTTCTTCAATACCAGCAGTGGCAACATGGTCAAGTTTGGATGGAGTAGATCCCAAAGAGAAACAATCAATCACCTTCAACTTCTTCCACAAACCTTCTTGATCAGCAGCAGATGGCAACAAGTCAGACTTGGCTTCAGCGTTGTTGAGGAAGAGAGAGTAGATAGAAACATCACAAGTAACCTTCAAGCCCTTCTTCTTGGTCATTTCAATCAAAGCCAAATCGTCCTTGCTAGTCACGTTGGTGACGTGGATAACACGGCTGTGGATAGAGGCAAGCAACAAGATAGAGGCGAGATCGGTACCCTTAGCTTCGGTAATGATAACACGGTCACTGGGCCATGAGTCAAAGACAGAGTCGAAAACGGAAACATTACCGCTACCAATCTTATCGGTGTTGACATACACAGCAGCAGCAGAAGAAGCGACAGAAGCGAGTTGGTCAGCGTTTTCAGCAGTAGCAGTGACATTCAACAAGTAATCAACATGAGCGGTCTTATGAGCAACATCACTGGCGGCTTCAAGAGAGGCTTGGCTATTGACATCAGCGCAGACAGTGGAGACAGTAGTGAAACCAGACTTGAGAGAAGCTTCAGTGACAGCAGCAAAGTCATCAGGAGAAGTCAAATAAGCATTGATATTGAAGAGGCCGGGAAGAGAAGCAGTGGTGCTGCTGCTCTTGAAATCAACACCTTGGATTTCAAATTCCTTCTTACGAGCAAGAGCCTCAACAAACAACTTGGCACACTTGACGTTGGTCAAGAGAGGAATGGAATAATCAACAGCCATACGACGAGATCTGTAACCTTTGGACATGTAAGAAGCAGGACGTCTGAAACGGTTACGAGAAGGCAAGTTGATATACATATCGATCAAGTTGTTGGACAAGTGTTGTTGGAGAGAGTATTCAGCCTTAAGCTTATCATCCACATCACCATCCAATAAATCAAGGTGCTTGACAGGGATGTTGTGTTCAGAGATGAAATCGGCAGTACCGGTAGTGGCAAAGATGTTGTAGCCAAGTTCGTGCAACTTCTTGACAGAAGGCAACATTTCCATCTTTTCCTTGTAAGAACCAATGGACAACAAGATGTTCTTCTTGGGCAAAGAGAAACCAGTGGCTAATAAGGCCTTAAGGTAAGCTTGGTACTTATCTTTACCGAAACAAGCAACTTCACCAGTGGAAGCCATTTCGACACCCAAAATAGGATCAGCTCCAGACAAACGGCTGAAGGAGAATTGAGGTACCTTAATACCAACGTAGTCCTTGGGAATAGTGACCTTGGGATAAGGCTCAACGGGAAGACCCAACATAGCAGTGGTAGCCATCTCAACCAAATCAACACCGAGCACCTTGGAGACGAAGGGGAATGAACGAGCAGCACGGACATTACATTCAATGACCTTGATTTCGTTATCCTTGGCAATAAATTGAATGTTGAAAGGACCGGTGATGTTGAGAGCACGACCAATCTTGGCAGTAGCAGCTTCAATCTTGCGAACAGTTTCAGGATCCAAATCTTGAGGAGGTAAAATCAAAGTGGCATCACCAGAGTGAACACCAGCATTTTCAACGTGTTCAGAGACAACGTGCATGATCAATTTACCGTCCAAAGCAACAGCATCCATTTCGATTTCCTTGGCATCTTCAATGTACTTGGAAATAACAACAGGATAATCACGAGAAACAGCAGCGGCTTCCTTCAAGTAAGAAGCAAGATCGTCCTTGGAGAAGACAACGTTCATGGCAGCACCAGAAAGGACATAAGAAGGTCTGACCAATACAGGATAACCAACCTTGTCACAGAAAACTTCAGCTTCTTCGTAGGAAGTCAATTCTTTCCAAAGGGGTTGATCAACACCAATGTTATCACACATACGCGAAAACTTGTAACGGTTTTCAGCATTGTCGATCATTTCAGGGGAGGTACCGAGCACCTTGACGTTTTGACGGTACAAGGGCAAAGCAATGTTGTTGGGGGTTTGACCACCCATGGACATCATCACACCAGAAGACTTTTCAATTTCGTAAATATCAAGCACACGTTCCAAATTGATGTTTTCAAAGTAGAGACGGTCAGCTTCATCGTAATCTGTGGATACAGTTTCAGGGTTGTAGTTGACCATGACAGTCTTGATACCCTTTTCACGAAGAGTACGGATGGAGCGGACAGCACACCAATCGAATTCAACAGAAGAACCAATACGGTAAACACCTGAACCCAAGACCATAACACCCTTGTCTTCAAAATCGACATCGTGTTCAACAGCGTTGTAAGTCATGTAAAGATAGTTGGTGAAAGCAGGGAATTCAGCGGCAACAGTATCGATTTGCTTGACAAAAGGGGTAACGCCGAATTCTTGACGAAGCTTACGAACAGACAATTCGTTGCTGTTGATCTTCATAGCAATTTGACGATCAGAGAAACCAAGTTGCTTGGCAGAACGAATCAAGTTACCGGGAAGGTTGCTCTTGTTGAAACCAGTGAGACGTTGGCCGAGGTTATGGATACGCATCAACTTGTTCAAGAACCATTTGTCAATACGAGTCAATTCCCAAATACGGTCAACAGTGTATCCCTTTTGCATAGCGTTGGCAATAGCAAACAAACGTTGATCTGAAGGGTGGGTAAGTTCGTAATCAATATCTTCATCCTTAATCATGTCAGACTAATAAAAAAAAATATGAGTATTTTCTTTCAAACAAGTGGTTTTCTAAAACTTACGGCATCAAAACCAATGAGGTTGTAATCAATAGCACGAATAGCCTTTTGCATGGTTTCTTCAAAGGTACGACCAATAGCCATAACTTCACCGACAGACTTCATGGAAGAGGAAAGAGCAGTGCTGACACGACTGAACTTCTTGAGATCCCAACGAGGAATCTTGACAACAACATAATCGAGAGAAGGTTCGAAACAGGCACAAGTAACCTTGGTGACACTGTTGGAAACTTCGTTCAAAGGAATACCCAAACCAAGCTTAGCAGCAACAAAGGCAAGAGGATAACCAGTAGCCTTAGAAGCAAGAGCAGAAGAACGAGAAAGACGGGCATTCACTTCAATAATACAGTATTCCTTGGAGAAGGGGTTCAAAGCATATTGAATGTTACATTCACCAACGACACCCAAGTGACGAATAACGTTGACAGCAGTGGTACGGAGCATGTTGTAATCTTCATCAGAAAGTGTTTGAGAGGGAGCAACAACGATAGAATCACCAGTGTGAATACCGAGAGGATCAAAGTTTTCCATGTTACAAACGGTAATACAGTTGTCTTGACAATCACGAACAACTTCGTATTCGATTTCCTTCCAACCCTTCATGGACTTTTCAATCAACACCTGAGGAGAAGTAGCGAAAGCCTTGTTACAAAGTGCAACGAGTTCTTTTTCGTTATCAGCAAAACCGGAACCAAGACCACCGAGAGCATAAGCAGCACGACAAATAACAGGGTAGCCAATTTTTTCAGCAGCAGCAACAGCCTCATCCACAGTGACAGCAGAAGCGGAAGGAGCACACTTTTCATTGATTTCGTAAAGAGCTTGAGCGAACAAATCACGATCTTCAGTGGTAATGACAGTATCGATTTGAGTACCAAGCACCTTAACACCAAGGCCTTCAAATTCGTCCTTAAGAGCAATACCGACACTCAAAGCAGTTTGACCACCAAAAGTACAATAGATACCATCAGGCTTTTCAAATTGAATGACCTTACGAACAAAGTCAGGAGTGACAGGCAAGAAATAAACCTTATCAGCCAAACCCTTAGATGTTTGGATAGTAGCAATGTTAGGGTTAATCAAGATGGTATAGATACCTTCTTCCTTAAGGGCCTTGATAGCTTGAGAACCAGAGTAATCAAATTCACCAGCTTGACCAATAGACAAACCACCGGAACCCAACACAAGGACCTTGTTCACATGGACACGAGGGTTCTTCTTGACATTTTCGGCCTTAGTGCCACCGGGCAACTTGACAGGGACCAAAGACTTGGTTTCGAGACATTCCTTGATGTTGTTAATAAAGACATCAAACAAGAATTCAGTGTCGCGAGGACCAGGAGTGGATTCAGGGTGGAATTGGACAGAGAAAATAGGAAGAGACTTGTGAATGACACCTTCGTTGGAACCATCGTTGGCATTGACAAACAATTCTTGGAAGTTTTCAGGAAGTGTAGTGGCATCAACAGCATAACCGTGGTTTTGAGAGGTGATGTAACAACGACCAGAGATCATGCTAGTACAAGGAATGTTATGACCACGATTACCGTACTTCATCTTCATGGTCTTGGCACCAGAAGCAAGAGCCATGACTTGATGACCCAAACAAATACCAAAGATAGGCTTCTTGATGTTTTTGATATATTCAGCGACTCTGTCAACAGTGACCTTGATAGTGGTGGGATCACCAGGGCCGTTGGAGAGGAAAAGGGCGTCATAAGAATCTTCAGGTTCAGCATTGAAATCATAATCCCAAGGAACAACCTTCAATTCAACACCACGATAGACGAAACAACGGATTTGGTTGTACTTCATACCAATATCGACAGCAATCACACGCATAGTACGACCAGAAGGTGTCTTGATAGCATTGGCAGGGTCGGGATAATAGATCTTGGGTTCCTTAATAGATACTTCGGCAACAAGGTTACGTTCATTAGGATCAACCCAGTCAACGTTTTCATAGTCTCTCATCCAACGGTCAGTTTCGGAGATGTCTTCGTTGTTAGAAGAGGAGACAAGACCGAGGGCAGCAGCGGCACTATCGATAGCACTACCAGTGTTCTTTTTAGGGAACAAAATCTTGGCAAGAGTTACACCTTGGTTACGAATCTTCTTGGTCATAGCACGAGTATCAATACCATAGAGTGCAGGCACGTCGTTTTCCTTTAACCATGCAGAAAGAGAAGAATCGGCCAAATAGTGAGAGTAATCAGCGGCATAACTAGCAACGATCAAACCAGCAACGTGGATCTTGTTAGATTCGAAACGTTTGGGGATATCCTTGAGTAATTCGTCCATTTCAGAGCGAGAAGGAACACCGTAGTTACCAACCAAGGGAAAAGTAACAACCAAAATTTGTCCACGATAAGAAGGATCCGTCAATGATTCAGGATAACCAACCATACCTTTTTTTTGAAAAAAAAAAAAAAAAGTGGTTTAGAAAAACATGTACACATAAAACATGCACATAAAACACGCGTATCAATGAGTAATATAATATATAAAAAAACATACACAATACGTGTACGCATAAATATATATATATACATACTACACATCGCACAACATGCATGCACACACACACACACACACGTATATAAAATACGTATATACGTATACGTAAAACACATATACATATACACATAAAACATACACGCCACATCACATCACATCACATCACATAACCCAACTTACCAGTTTGGAAGACACATTCACCGGAAACACTCTTAGATTCAGAACCAAATGAAATACCTTGGAAACTAGTTCCATCCTTCAAAACAAAAGCAGCAGTGGTTACATCTTTGGGTTCTTCTAAAGCTGCAGCAGGACGATGAGGAGCAGTAGGAGAACGAGGAGAACGACTGATAGGTGTAGCATTAGCAGCAGGGGCTGTAATATGAGCACTGATGAGAGCAGAAATTTGAGAAGACATTATACTAAAATATAAAGAAGTTTAATACAAAAAGGGGTCTTCTATGACCATAATAAACACACATACGCTTTTTTTGAATAGACAAATGTAATTTATGCAAGAAAAAATAAGAAGAAATTTTATTTGGAAAGTAGAATTTAAAAAGTGTAATACGGGAATTGTCAGCCAAAGATGCTGAGAAGATCATAAAAACAAAACAACCCCCCCTTTTATACTTTTTTTTTTCGCTGATGGAAAAAAAAAAAATTTTTTTTTTTTTTTCAATTTTAATTTCAGATTTAAGATCCATGCGACTGTCTATTTTGCAAGGGGCGCCCCCACCCATACAATTGAAACATTTCATCCTATACTGTGTTATCAGTAGAGTAGATAAATAGAAATAGTAGAAGTTATGAAATGGTTGAGGTCTATTGATGGGCTAAAATAAACGTCGAAAATAAAGATAAATAGGTAAAACGGTAAATGCGCTAAGCCACTGTTTTAAAGCAGTCCAAATCTATGAGTAAGTACAACCAATTATGGAAAGCGTGTGTACAAGGATGGAAAAAGATAAAATAAAATGGACGCGCTTTTTAGAAATTTGACGTGTTCGTGTGCCTTCAGGGGACTAATAAAGTTTATAACATTACACTTTAATTTATAGATTGAATGTCACTTTATTACAGTCAAATGCTTTACTGTTGTATGAACATTTAAGAGAAAAACTAGACGCTCGTCTATTAGATATATTGTAAAATAGGCGATATCCAATAAGGTAAAAGTGAAAACTCAGCTTACTTGGTTCTTTTTTCGTGTTACTCGTTTTCTTCACAGTTGTACCATCACAACACTAATAAGGTCTGATATCATGCGTGTGTTCTTTTTCTTCCAAAACCCACATCATTAAATAATACGGTGTTGTTTTCCATTATGAGAAACTTGTTGTTCATATTTATATGAAAATAATGCGGTTCTTATAATTATACATTCATAGAAACTTCCATTGTAAACTATAACGGTTCTATCTTTCTGTTCATTCTAGGAGCCGTGCATAGTCTTTATTGTAAGGATTTCATAAATTTTTGCATTGGACTCTGAAATCAAGAGCAACAAGCAGCCGGTGCTTCCCAAGCAATGATTTCTCTAAAAGTGTAGGATATACGTTTATCTCTTTGAATAACCTCCCCTGTATCTGTTTTCTCTACTTCTTCTTTGGATATACCATGTTTGTATTTATACCTTGCGTCACCTGTTAAAACAACCATCGATCGACGAGCTAAGATGGTATAATTGCCCATTAGTTCACATCATTCACACAAATGCACTCTTTGATTGCGTTACGTAAAATGATATCTATGGATTCTTGTTCTGTTGTGAATTTCATAATACAGTCTGAGAGTAATGAAAGGGATAGAATAGCAGGTCCGAATAAAGCTGGAGCATCTACATTATGTTACCAGTTGATTAATTTTTTGGGAGCTTTGTTTTTTGTTGCACATATCATCTATGTACCTACGTGGGGCATAATGCCTTGTCCTCGATTGTATTCATTGATAAGCAAGTGATTGGGTCTATTTGGCATCCATTTGTTTTCCATAATACGTTTTATAATTTCATTACAAAAATCAGGCAAAGGACCGTATTCTTCTATTACTTTTCTATGCACAAATAGATAGGTTACTTTCCTTCTTGTCTTAGTATAGGGGAGTATGTACCTGTATCTATAGCTAAATAAATGACCATATTGTTGAGTTCTTCTTTTGAGTTCTGGGTTTGGTCTGTTGATGATCATAAGTTTGCTTTGTTTTTGCGGTAAAGTGATGTGTGTATTACCCTATGCCTAGACCTGACCATGTTCCTTTGTTTGTTGCTTCTATCAAATTTTGTTCTTCTTTATCATTTATAAAATCTTCTACTAATATTAATCCAGGTACTTTATCAGATAAGTCTATGATTTTCATTATTGTCAAGGGGAATATGAAAAAAAAAAAAAAAAGAAAGTATGAGCTCCTTTAGTGAGGGTTTCTGCGAAATTTAATCACGTAAACAGCGTCACAACAGAAGGATTTTTGTATTTTTTTTTTTCTTCTTCTTTCGACTATACAACACAATGCCAAAGTATTATTGTGGTAAAAGAAATAGAGAGATCTGTTATATTGAAAATTACGAAATTGACCTCACCTAATTCAATAGAATATTGTGACATTTTCTTGACTCACGATAGTTGTAAATATTATTTTTATTGACTTTGATGACTTGATGAATGACTCGACACTTTTTTTTTTCTTTATAGCATCGGTTAGAAAAGCGCATAATGTAGGAAAGAATCATATTTTAAATGTTCGAAACTATTATGCTGGTAAACAATATCAACAACATCACGAGTTCGATTCTAAAATAAGAGTATTTTTTATTGTAGAAATTAGTCAAGACAAAGCACAAATGATTATAGACGACATTACGAGAGCATATGAACAAGCTGAAGCAGGTAAGAGATAGGAAAGAAAGTAAGGAATAGTGTAATTTCTTATGCGGCTTAGTTTTACCTGCACAATACGCGGGATACGCACAACCACCACAACCTTATAGTGGAGGACAATGTAAAGTATAATATCAAATAATTTATCAAATGACTATCTTATTCTTTTTGTTTGTTTGTTAGATCCACCATTCAATAGACCACCTCCACATAATATGATGGGTAGACCTGGGTTCCCATTCCCTCCTCCACCTGGACAACAACAATTCATGCCTCCACCACCTGGCTTTAGACCTCCTCCCCCTCCTCCTGGTCAACAACAACCACCACCTAATATGGGCGGTGGAAGACTTCCTCCACCTCCTCCACCAGGCTTCTATCAAGGCCCTCCTCCTTCTTCCTCGGCTCCTCCACCTCCTTCTGCTCATTAAAATTAAAAATAAAAATTTCATAAATCTGAAGAAACCACGTGTCAAAAAATAGAAGAGGGTTGTCTTTGCTTTTTTTTTTTTTTTTTTTTTTTTTTTTTTTTTTTCCTTTTCTTTCTTCTTAATTAAAAGATGGGGATATTATTCTCAAGAGAAAAGGTAACTAAAACAAAGAGAGCAAGTACAGTGTAGGCCCATTAAAGCGTGTTTCTTTTTATAAAAGAGTGATTCCAAAGATTATGAACAAGTGCTCGAGAAACTCGACATTGATATTCAAAAAGTAGAAGGAAGACTCTCCGAAGTCAAGATTAAACAACGAAAAGCAAGCTTTTTGTGGATTATTTACTCGCTTGTTATTTGGATAGCCTGTTTATTTTACTTGTTTTATAAGTTTGCTGATGTATCGAGTACAACACAAGATATTGCTATTGGTTTATTACCAGTGATTTTATTACCAGTTGGGTAAGTGTTGATATAAGGAAAAGAGAGCAAGAGAGAAAGAAAGCTCACGTTTTTTTTTTTTTACAAGTATTTATAATGTTCGAAAGCTACTAGTTTGGTGGTATGAACAAAGACAGAAAAAAGAAGAAACTTTATTAGCAAAATTACGTAAAGAACAAAAGGATAAATTAGAGGATTTAAAAAACAAGACAAGCTATTACAAGACACAATCTTTGTTGGAAAAATATGATGATGCTATTTTAAAAAAGAAGAAAGAGCAAGAAAGATTACTTCAACAACAAAAGAAGCCTGTTTCTTTACCTGTAAGACCAAATCATGCACAACCACCACAATTCCCCCCTCCACGCAACAACCCTCAACAACAACAGCAAATGAGGCCCATGAACCAGCAGCCCGTATTCCCCCAACCACGCTCTGAACCACAATGGTATGATAAAATAGTAGATGCACTTGTCGGTGAAACAGGCCCAGAAACAAAATATGCTTTAATTTGCAATCACTGTTTTAGCCATAATGGTTTAGTTTTAAAAGAAGAATATGACACAATTCGTAAGTCATTATAAAAATCAATACTGAACTACTCCCTTTAATTAATATTTTCATGTAGAATACATTTGTCCTGTATGTAAACAATTCAACCCATCCCGTAAATCCAAGCAAGATATCATTCAACAACAAAAGCAAGAACAGCTACAACACCAACATGAAGAAGAGAAACCAAAGGTTGAACCTGTAATTGAAGAAGAAGAAGAACAAACAAAAGAAGTATTGACAGAAGAAGAAATTAACAGAATTAAACAAGAGAATTTAAATGATGAATCCACTATTGCTTCTCGTGTCAGACAGCGCCATAAACCTACTACACAAGAGGAAGAGTAACAATATATATCCAAAATGACCCTCCTATATACACACACACACAAAGAAATATTCTCTTCCCTTAAAATAAAGTGTTTGTGTGCAGAGAAGGAAATCAAAAATATAGCAAATCACAAAAATAACTCATGGAAGAAATAACGCAACTTTATGTTTGCGCGATATTTTTCTCTTTTTTTTTTTTTTTTTTCCATTATGACATTAACAAAAAAGAACCATATACGATTGATTCCTTGTAAAGATTCACTTCCATTCAATCCTATTGAAAGAGACTTGTTTGAAAGCACAGTTTTAAAACTAGGGCGATTTAATACGAATACTGTATATGATCGAATTCATTTTAAAAGTAAAGCCGTGAGTAGAGGAGGGCATGCAGAAATATGGGTTGAAAATGACAAAGTAAAATACACATAAATTAAAATGAGGGGTGAAATATCTAATATAATGGATGTAGTTTTATATAAAAGATACTCAATCATCTTCAGGCACATTTGTCAACAATCAAAGGCTAAGTTTACCAAACCAAGCATCCAAGCCACATCAGCTGCACCATGGAGACACAGTTCAACTAGGCATCAGTTGCTATGGTGATCGCTGTATAAAAATAAAAGTAGACTTACTATCGGAGGATTATCCTCTTATTCGGTAATACGCGATTGCACTTTCAGTATTTATTCTTATTATGGTAAAATTTATCTTATATAGTAGTGATCCTCCTTTGATGAATAATGATATGGTTGAAATATGCTGTTTTTGTCAATACGCTGTTGCTCCATTTCAAGCCTTATTTGTAACTCCTTGTTCGCATGTCTTTCATCTCAAATGTTGCTTTCCTATAATAAAACATTGCTCTGGATTCAACTGTCCACTCTGTAGGTCATATATCAACTTAAATGCCAATGTAGAAGTGTAATATAAAATAAACTTTTTTTTTTTTTTGACAGTCGTCCCGTGTATAAAAATGACAGGTCTCTTCATCTTAAAATGACTGTTGTTATCGCATGGTAAAGATTCGCAGATTTATTTAATTACACCCCATGCGCAAAAGAAAAGCTTATTGAAATTAAGCTTGATTTTAACAACTTGCTTGTATTTAATTCGTTTTTGAAGAGCAGAATGAAGCTTACCGACTATTAAATGCCTCATATCTTTTTAAGAAGCCCTTGGAAGGTGGCTAAGTGTAACCAAAAACATGTGTCACCATATCCATTATCATTGTTTGTCATTTTTTTTTTTTTTACGAGATCTACGGAGAGAGCATGTAACAGACATAGGAGGAAGCTACATATTCAAGTGAAGAGTTTTGTAAAAAAAAAAAAAAAAAAAAAAAAAAAAAAGGTAGAGCCATGGCGCTCAAAAAACCAAATCACTTACTACTAGCTACATTTGTATGCGTATTATCAACCTTCAATGAAAATGAAGAAGAACACTCAGTAGCTGTTCAAATTGTAGAATGTACGCAAACTTTATATAGATTAGAAAATAAAGCTTCATTGTTTTTCAAGTGGTTATAGTATACCGTTATTTTATCATAGCCAAAAACTAGCCACATAGATATAAAAAAACATGGTGATATGATGCGACAACACTTTTTGAGCTTAATTGATTTTGTAACACCATACCCCCTATTGTTTTGCATTTGTTCATGTACGGTGTCAACATATCTCATAACAATATATTAAAGACATGCCTTTTACTTCGCGTAAGAAATAGTTTTAGAATATTTACGGCAGAAAGGAAGCCAAGGAGACTGGCCCAAATTACCTGCTTTTTAAGGTCTAAAAAACTTACACTGATTATGTATTTCAAAATAAACATAAGAAACAAATATTATCCCCTTATTTTTGTATATATATACATACTACCCCCATAAATCAAGTATTATTCAAATGGCTTGTCCAATTATATCTACTGTATTGGCCATGAGTTAACAAGCAGTATACAGAAGATGTTGGTCTCTGTATAATTACCCCATTACAACAGAATAGAAATTTTTGCGGATACAAATTTAGTGGTCACTGATCAAAATTAAACTTGCATTTTCTTCTTTTTTTTTTTTCTATTTGTTCTCTAAAATAACCTTTATATACTCACAGACACATACTTGCTTGAATTTAAAGAAAACTTGAATTAAAAAGAACAATTATACTCAACCTTTGTCAAAGAATCACAAAGAAAAAAGAACAAGAATGGCTCAAAACCCAACTAAAATCGCTTTCCTCATCGATGAGCAATCATTAATGAGATCGCTTATTTCTTTTGACACCTTGTTATCTTGTATTAGAAGGATTTTGGTGTTCTATCATTATCTCTTTTCAGATGTTCTCTGGAGCTTTCGTTTCTTCAGTAGCGTAACTCGTTACGGCTATGTAGGTATGCGCCACTTCCAGCCAATCAACACGCAGCTTTTGAACGACATTTCTGTTGAATATCAAAAGAGGGAAAAACAGCGCCCAAATACCATAACACCAGGCACCATTTTGTCACGCATCAACTTACTCTTGAGGGAAACTCTTGGTGACTTTCAGTGGGAATCAAGTGACCCACAAGAATCGGAAAACCATGTGTTTATTTTTACTGCTTGCCCTTCCAACGAATCAGAGGCCAGTGATTTTTTCATAGGTTCTCAAGTATTTGAAGATGAAGAAGAAGGAGGAATCTGGGAGATCTATCGTGAACAATTAACACGTGAAATTGAAAAAGATCACAAAGAAATGTACAATGAACGAAACATTTCTGTTAGCATCATTGACACGAATGTGGACGTAAACTCATCGCTTTTTGATTTTGCAAAATTTTCCTTTAACAAGGAGGTACACCAATTGATTTTGCCTACCATAAGAAAATTCAAAGGAAATCTTTTTACTGTACAAAACATCACTCAGCCCCATGGTCCCCACAGAAGAAATCATTTCCTCAATGACCTTGCTAACTTTGTTCCTCACAATGACGTACCTTTGCCAGAATGCGATGCACCTCCACCTGCTTGGAAAGGCACTTTTGAAATATGTGAAGGCCAAAGACTTGGTGACTTTTTACTCTATGTATCAAGAAAGCAGCCTATGGATAGTAGCATGCAATACATTACCTTTGCTAAAACAATTCGCGTCATTGATATTATACATACCAGTCAATTTTCTCCAGTTTGGACTTTAGGCAAGCACGATCACGTCTTCCATATGGTACATGAATACGGTCTTGACACGAACAGGTCTTTTAATGAACTGTTGAATCAACTGTCTGGTAGATCTGCTATGGCTATTGTTGAACTTATTCCTGTTAAGGGATTTGAACAGTTTAAACGAACAGGTTGTCTCGAGTTTTATACAGACTATTGTGCGTCTATTCGTATTTTAGAAGCTGAAATCAATCTGTCTAGTCTTCCCTCGCCAACAGAACTTAATGATATTAACCCTTTGGAGACAGTGGTCAACATTACCCACCCTCATCCATTCAAGCCTCTTGGACCCTTAAAGGATGATAAACCCCCTCTTGGTATTAATCTTGGCCTTCCTGATCATATTGAAAAACTTTTAATCAAAAACGGCCTTTTGAATGAACGCAAGAAGTCTGAAGAAAAGCAAAAAGGTGATGAAAACGAAGAAGAGAAACAAGATGAAGAAGAAGAACTTGTTATTGAACTTCCTGCCACTGTTGCTCAATTTGAGAAACAAATTAAAAAACTCTACTTTGACACGTTGTACTTTAGAGAGGTAACAAATTGTAGCAAGAAAAAGTAATTCTCTTTTTCTAACTTTTTGTTTTATAGTACCATCTTGAACACTTGATCACGATTATCAGTACAATAATTGAGCACTTGATGAAGCTTGGAGTACCCGTTGAACAAATTTTCAGAGTCCTTCAAAATAACACTCTTTCTTCTGAAGAGCTCGACACCAAGCACAAAGAAATGATTGTTGGGTGTGAGTTTGACATAAAGGCCGATCCCCACTCAACCGAGCATCAGTATCAGGTTGAGTGGTGGAGAGGTATCAAAGAGTACCGCGAGTACAGCGAAGAATATCGAACGTTGAGCCTTGTATGCTTAAGACTGAAGGAGTAAGTTGCACCTAAAACACAATACATAAATCAGAAATCTAACATGAATCATAGGTCACAACTCCAAGTAGTTTTATACACAATCATGTCCAAGCTGTTGACAGAAACGCCTGTGGAGGAGACTAGTCTTTCCACCACGACTGATTTAGCTGAGGCATTTTTTGTCAAAATGGTGCTCGCATTTATGCACAATAAAGTTGAAGAGTTTGTGACCGACTTGGATGCTGAAGAAGGAGCAGACGCGATTGCGAGCAGAGACCCTTGTGATCTCTCAGATAAAACTTTCGCTTTCCTCTTAGAAGACAAGTAAGCTCAAATAGAATACATATAACACTCATCATGTTTACTTATTGCTTTTTATGCAGATTTAAAGACTGCTTGCCAGAACTTGTCGAAAGCTTCAAAGGTGCAGCTGGCGAAGATGATATGATGTCAATTCAGGATGATGGTGAAGAAGATTTGTTTGCTCTTCAAATTGCAGAAAACAACGCCAAAAATACATTGTCTCAACCAAAGCCAGATTTTCAGGAGCATCTTGAGCCAGAATTGTCATACACCCAAAAGCATAATATACCCAAAGCATCCAATAAGAAACATGATATGCATTTGTCATCCAGCAATAAAACTACCAAGCATAAAAAAAAAACAACCAGCAAATTAGATTTAAAATCACTGTTACCACCTAAAAAAAGTGAAAACAATCTATTAAATAATTTTATGAAGCGAACTATTAGTATGGACACAAGAACAGATACCAGTACTCGTGGGCAAATGAGTGAAGCTGCCAAAGCCGCATTGGATAAAATTGAACGAAGCAAGGTTGACGGCAAGCCTACTATGAAACGTTCTGGTAGTTTCATTAAGAGTGCCAATTCACCAAAGCGTCCTAGAACGGTGCAACATACTGAAGGTCCTGTAGTTGTTAAGAGAGCAAAGACTGTCTATGATCCTGAAATGACACCCCGAAGAGCCTTAAGTCAATTCTTAAAAACCGATATTTTTTCAGAGTACTCTGAGTACTGTGTTGTAAGTATAATGCATTCCCCCCCCCTTTTTTTTTTTTTATTTACTTTAACTTATTGACTATTTACTAGTCACCAACAAAAGACACGGCAGCTAAGCCTAAAATGATACCCTCAGCATACCCAAGGGCGACTCCACATCGACAAGAAGAAGGAATGAGCTTTAGTACTTTGGAAACTCTGATTCAAGAAGAAACTGCAGAGAGTGTGAGTTTTAACGAAAGACTTCAAGTAATGGAAGCTGAGGTGGAAGAAGCACCAAGCTTGTTCATGTCACAAGAAGAGAGAAAGTCAAGAGTAGATAGTTTGTTTGATGATGAAGATTAAAAAAAAAAAAAAAGAAGTATTGCTTAAATAAAGTTGTTTATAGCGTTTTTTTTTTTTTTTTTTTTTTTTTTTTTTTTTTTTTTTTTTTTTAATGTAATGGGGTAGAGGGAACATTATACGGACCGCTTTGTGTCTTTGGCAAATCTACTTAAGTTTTATATTAAGCAAACAAAGAGTAATCTTCGGTTACTGATGTCATAATACAAGGACTTCCAATACTTATTATGCGAAAAATATATAATCAATGAGGATTAGAAAAAAGGCAAATGTGTATGATAAAATACTTGCCATGATGACTTTGTTATAAACGATGGTCTTGACAGACTCAGAGCTTAACACAGCATCATAACTATCAGCAAATTTCTTGAAAGAATGCAACGCAGTCGGTTGAAGTGCTGAGTTGGTACTCCTCTAGAAGTGCCTGGAATATCTTGAGAACTGTCCAATATTTTTTTTCATTGTTTGCGTTGATATTAGCTGTTAGTATTTTGCTCTTCGTCGCCCTATTAAAGAAGCTACGCCAAAGCTGGTTGAGGGTCAGTGGCTTGGTTTTTGTGTCTTTCTAATTACTATAGACTTATTAGCTTCAGATAACAACGAAACGTAATCAATATTAATAGCACTTGTCGTAAAAGCAATAAAAAAGCACCTTTTATAAGATTCATTATCTACACACCATTCCATACGGTAAAGTAATAAAAGGAGCATAGCCGTTATTGAGGGCACTTTAAAATCGAAGGCTTTCGTACAATCTTGCTTTTCTTTCAGTGAACCCCCTTATTAATAAATAGTAAAGGAGAATGTTGTCAAATTTGGTCTTTTTCTATGTGTCTTTGTTCTATGACCGCTGATAAATAGCATTTATTGTCTCAAGAACAGTCAGATATATACAAAGAAAGTGTTTGTTGTTCAGCACAAATTTAACGTGTGTAATGAACGTGTGCATTTAGTAAAACCCTAAGATTCATACTGTTAATTAATCGACTATTATGTAAATAGCATTTATTGGCAATCTACCATTTATAGCAAAGTATTGCATTTTGATACTCTTGAGGGCTCAATGGTAAATGCCATGTAACAGCAAGGTGTTTAGATGAGACAGACAAAAAAAAAAAAACCAGCACTTAAAAGCAACCTGACACTATGCTTGGGCTGGTTGATTGGAAACGTGAATTATTATAGATTGAAACCAAACGCCATTCA